>VYXF01012751.1:62243-87350 GCA_013397295.1 Polioptila caerulea
AAAACAAAATAACTAAATAAATAAAACAAATGGATTTTTTCGAGATAGTGTCAGCAGGAACTGTTTTTAGAAGAAGGGCACTGTCCATCCCACTAGAAGTACTTTTATAGGTTTAATTTGCCAGGCAAAGTCCTGGGAATGTAGAGTATTCCATCGGGAAATGGTGAGGGATTTGTGGGAAGCTTTTTGAAGTGACCACAAGAAGGAGGATATTGTCCTGCCATTAACCATGCAAATAAAGATTTTCACAGCTGCTTGGAAGGTTAGAACTGTCAGCTGTCATTCAAAGAGAGCAAGATACACAAACACTTTTGAAGTATTTAATCTCAGCCATCAGATCTGAATCTAGCTGTACAAAATAAGAGAATGTGGTAGCAGAAACTGAAAAGTTTGGTTAATTAAAGATGGGGAAAAGTAGATTAGAGGGATAGTAGATTTCAAGGCTGTGTTTGTGGCACAAAGAATTTCTAAAATCTTCAATGCAATGAAAAGACACTTAGTGCTTTCTGATTTCTTCTCCTTCCCATAATGATAAATGTGGTAGGGGAATCTATGAGCAGGTGGGGCCTTCTTCACTTTAAAAAGTTGGTTATGTAATCTGTGAAGACCAACAACCTTTATTCTTGATTCCCCCTCTGTTGCTGACAGCCATTTGAGATTAAATAAGTCAAGACAAACAGTAAAGGAGATGTCAATGATGTGGCATTTTGTTATCTAAATCTCTTATATTCCCATGCTCTGACTCATCTAAATTTGTCCTGGAGTCTTCAGAAGAAAACTTTTTTTCATGAGTGTCAACCTCCCCAAACTAGTGATATTTCCACAAGTAAAAGGCCGTGGCACATGTCAGAAAAATAGGTCTTAGTCAACTTAGTATTTAAAGAGCAAAGAAGAGCTGTGCTGTCTGCAATTTCCCAGTGACAATTGCTCCATGATCCAGTCATCATTTTATGGCTTACAGATGTTATTTAAGCTGCTACAAGAGGAACAAGTTGATGGACAAAGAAGGTCCAGTTCTCATTTCTGAGGATAAAAACATTCTTCTGACTATGACTGCACACAGGTAGCTTACTGGGGAACTTGTCAAATATTTCTTATTCTGACAGGGAAGAGATTGCGTTCACCACTTAAACTTGCTTCATTTCCTGAGATCACATCTCAAAACTCATTTTCTCAGCTATGGGTCCATTTTCAGAAGGAAAATTTAAATTTTTAGGTTACTTCACCTATTGATTCTAGGTTCCCTGATGAAAACTGTTCTATCTTAATTCACTTATCTTGTAAAGTTCATTAAAGCTCACAATTAATCTGACAGATTCATAATTAATACTTCCTATGAATTAACTTACCCTCAAAGACCAACTTCAATGAGTATAAGAAATTGATGTCATAACAGCAAAATCATGAATTAAAGCAAAAATTCCTAATCATAGACAGTCACCAATGTGAGAAAGAAATGGGTCAATACAAACTTTGGTAACTTAATGACTTTTTAATACCTAGAGCATTATGATCTATCCACTGACTAAGGGAATTGTACCTAGAAAGCCTTAGGTAGGAGGTTTACATAATGTAGTTCATCTAAAGTGCTTTCCTAGAACTTCCTGAGTGAATTTTGCACATTGAATTTGAATACAATACTTCTCTTCATTTCTTTTCCTTAGGTTATTGTCACAAATCCAAAAAAATTTTGAATGTTCATCACAGACTTTTTTCTTTCTGCCTGTCCTTTTCTAGCCTAAACAGTTTTCATCGACTCCTCTTTGAATTCAGTGCCATATTCAAATGAGAAAATAAAGTTTGAGCATAGATTTATTTTATATTCATTTTAATTCCCATTCCATGTGCTTTTCACAGCTGCTCATTTTATTGAGTTGCTTTTCCAAATGAAAACTCCAGCTGCTTCAGCCTCACAAACCATATAATACATGTTGTATAAGCCTGTTTCAGTAGACTGTTCCAGAGACTCAATGCTTATTGTTTTCCTCATCTTACACCTCTAGCCAGAAAATCTAGTGTTTAGCTTTAAGCGGCAAATGCAACCTTTGAAAGTCTCAGCAGTTTCTTACTTGTATTCCTTGGAAAATGAGAGCTAATCACATAATTCCAGGATTGATTCTCAGTTGGAAGGTAGTCACAAGGATCATCAGGTTGAACTCCTGTCCCTGCACAGCACATGAGACAAGAGTCACAACATGTGAAAGGTTTCTTGAATTCTGCCAGGCTTGGGTTTGTGACCACTTCCCTGGGGAGCCTTCTCCCGTGCTCAATTTCCCTCTGGGTGAAGAATATTTTCTTAATATCCAACCTTAACCTCCCCTGACACAACTTCAGGCCATTCCCTTGGGTCTTGTCACTAGCCACCACAGAGAAGAGATCAGTGCCTGCCCTTCCCCTTCCCCCCAAGAGGAAGCTGTAGACTGAATGAGGTCTCCCTTCAGTCTCCTCCAGGCTGAACAAACCAAGTGACCTCAGCTGCTTCTCATATGACTTCCCCTTCACCATTGTCATTGCTCTCCTTTGAACACTCTCTAATAGCTTTATATCTTTGTTATATTGTGTCATCCAGAACTGCCCTCAGCACTCAAGGTGAGGCCACCCCAGTGCAGAGCAGAGCAGAACAATCCCCTCCCTTGCCTGGCCGGTGATGCTGTGCCTGATGCCCCCCAGGACACCCCTGGCCCTCCTGGCTGTCAAGGCACTGCTGACTCACATTCAACTTGTCATCAACCAGGACCCTCAAGGGCCCTTTCCATGGCACAACCTTCCAGTATCTCATACCTTGCTTTCTTTATCCTCCTCAGTAATTTCTAGGTTATGGGACAACTTTAAAGAAAAATCGTCCCATTCCCAGCTGAGCCAGTTTCCATATGCTTAATGCAATCCTTCAAAGGTGATCAGTTCCTTCTTGAGACAGGAGTACATTATAGACATGTGAATTATTTAATGAGTTATAATGCAGCAATTTTATTTGAAATGTTCTTCAATTCCCTCCCGGATACCCCGTTTCTATTGCAATATGATAAGTAATCCCATATTTATTGCTTGTGAGCTCACACAAGCTCAAAGCTAAGAGTCTGAGCAATTTCTCATAAGGAAAAATACAAAAGATAAAGCAGATGCCTGCTAACAGCCACTATCAGAGCTATGAGTCCCAGACTATCCTCATCCTTATAACATTTGGTAATAAACTCCAGTTTGGTTGGGTGTATACAGTTTTCTGTCCATAGTAGATCAATTTTTGCCCTTAGCCTTCAAGATTCTTGTGCAAACTGTTAATATTTACAATTAAAACTTAAAGTAATTTTTTCCAGAAATGAGAGCTCACAGAGAAAATAAACTTATTTTGAGAGTGATATCAAGAGTCTGTCTACTAAATTGCAAAGCCCAGAAGTTGCTGCAACAGTACAGCTCAAACGCCCACCCGCTGAGCAAGGTGAGCATTCTGTCGTGCTCTTTGTTTATGATTTTGCCTATAACCTGTCATCATTGATGTCTTGATGCAACTTTCCAAAGAAAAAGAGAGAAATCATTATGCTATTCGTTATAAATAATTACCTGTTTGTAAGAAACATTAGTTTGTGACAGCCATAGATTTTTTTCTCCACATACTCAAAATTCAATACAATTCTGCTTCCCTTCATTGGTCATCTGCATTGCTGTGGTGGTGATTAAATGTGATTATATACTTGATGTGTCTCTCCCCCTCAAGCAAACAAATTTCAAAATGCAGAGTCTAAGTACTTCTACAACAGAATTTTTTGTTGATCTATAATATCAATTGTACAGTAAAGTAGATAGAGCTCCATCCTTCAGTATTGTCTCATGTTGGAGACTCAGGTGATATTGATGGGCTGGTTTTGTGCTCATTTGAAATAAGTAGGAACTAAAATGTTCAATATCCTACTGTATTATACAAAATAAAACCAATCCATACAAGTGGCTGAAAATGCAAAGGGAAGTTTTAGTGGAGAGGGTGAAGGCAGTAATATTTCGTCTTCCTGCAGGAAAAGACTTTTTCTGTGAGAGTTATTTAAAAAAAAAACAAAACAACTCTTTGATTTTTGCTCTTCTCTCTCAGAAGGCTTGGCTCTATATTTCTAGACCAGCACTTTCCCAAAGACCACCCTATCAGCTTCTGACCAAGACCAAAAGCTGGCACATCCCCAGACTACCCTAGGCACACCCAATTTACCATCTATGAGTACCTCTAGGAACAATCACAATCCTACAAGGTCTATCCCATTTTGGAAGCTCCAGTTCCCTTCTGTAAGGCTCATCCCAGTGATCCAGCCCATGTCCCTACCCTGCACTACCTACCAGGTTTCTGCAGACCACCTTTGCACTCACTACAGCCTGGGGATGGCAAGAGGGCAGGACATCCAGAAAATCCTGGGCAGAATTGGACAAACTCACTGCCCCAGTGCTATCAAGGACAACCAACTACATTTCAGATGTCCATGGAAATGCTGGGAATTTGGCTGAACCACAGGTAGTTGGCAGTTTACAAAACATAGACTTTTGTCATTCTTCAGAGGGCCTGAAGCATTTTCCAAGAGTCTCTGCCTCTCAATATGCCCAAAGCGTGTGACACATGGAAAAACCATGCCCTGGTCCTGCTGCTCCACCCACATGCTCCTGGATGTTTGGTGATTTTCTCCCTGCAAAGCTGAGTTGCCCCACATCCAGTTTCTTCTTGAATCCTTCAGAGCTCTCTTGGATTAAATTATCTATAAACCTCCTTACACCTTGGTCTGGAACAGATTTTTATTCAGATAAACACAGGAGAAATAAATGCATGTTGGTCCTAGAGTGAGTCTCACTCAGAGAGATTAGTATGCCAGATAAAATCAGTAAACTAAAAGTGAGAGCACCAATACATAATAGTAATAATGGTCCCACTAGTTCAAGCCACAGCTCACATAGTCTGCTCAAGTACTTTCTGGAAGTCTCTGTCATCACTCAAAATTCAAAAAAACTCAAATTCAAAAGCAGAATTTGAGAAAGAGAAAAAGCCCTTGGACCTTGAAAGAATCTCCTGTAACTCCACAGCAGACCTTTTTTCCAGCTAGTTCCTTTTTCTCTTACTGGTGAATGAACCACCTCAATAATGACTTTATAGGTTCCCCTTGGGTCTGCCCATTTCCCTGGGTCAATGCTCCTCCTCCCAAAGCTGCTGCATCTTACAGGTCCTGGAGAGCCAAGGAAGTTGTTTTCTGGTGCTCACAGACAGCACAGGAGCATCCAGGACAATGGAAAACTAATCATGGGGAGGGAAGTAACAGGCTGTGGTTTTCTCACTGAATCCTGAGATCACAAATTTTCTGTTATGCCCCTATTGCTGGAAACTTGTAATGTTTCCGGTCTTCCTATTTATTCTCTTGGAGATTCTTCACTATAGAAAATTGTCTCTCATTTCCTTTCCTAGCCACAGCACTTAGTTCTTCCTTCCTTCTTTCAGGATTTACCCTTCACTGCCAGCTGAAGTGATCCTGGTCCACCTTGGCATGCAGAGTAGGCACATCCTAACCCCGTGATGCATTTGACAAATGCACAACAGACCCCCAACCTCCATCTCCATAGTTTCCTTGGATAAGCCAGGTGACCAGGCTCTCATTGATTGATGCACTTGGAAGGCGTTTTCTGCTTAGTGATGGCAAAAATGAATTTCCTTCCACTACGGGCAATAGCGTGGGAGCCTTCTTTGAGCTTCAGGCTGTCCCTCCAATAGGAGGATGTCATATTTTCACAAATGAACAGTGGCACCCCATTAGTGCAGAGGCAGAAACACACATAGGGGGAGAGTTCTTTCATGGAGTAAATGAAGCATTGTCTCCAGAACTTCAGTCCTGGAGGCAGAAGAGCTCTGGCAGATGGACCCCACAGAGCACAGGTATATTGTGGGCAGGGCCAGTGCTGCCCTGGCTCTTCTAGGATGCCTACAGGGGACAGCAGTGAAGGTACAGAAAGATTCATGTGTTTGTATGAGCAAAACATGGAGGAAATGTTAAAAACATCTATATCTGTATATTCATATTCCGCTTTTAGAGTTTATCTAACCCAAATCCATTAAAACAAGCAGGATGACAACAAAGTTGTTTCTGCATTCAATTCATGAATGAATGAATCTTCACCAGACGTGATGGTAGTATGTAGCAACAAGGGGATAGACAGGCAACAGCTGGAAAATCTCATGTCAGCTGTCCTCCAGAGTTCTGCCTCTCCACCACAGATAAAAGCCAAAGCATGAAGGTACTTCTTAATTATTTTTTCTGCCCCACTCCAAGTAAAATACATTTCACTCTGAAAAGGAAACATATGACAGACTGGAAAGAAAAATGTTGAAGTCTTCCAATTAGGCTTACTAAAAAATGCAGGAGCCCAGGAGTGCTGACCTGAAAGTGACCAGCTGTTGAATTCATGTGCTTTTGGTATCTGTCGATAAGTCAAACACCCTGACTCTTTTGAGAAAGATTCATTCATTCCAGCTTCTACTTTTCAGAGTCTTGTCTCTGATATATTAAATCCCACAAAAATTCATAGTTTTTTACTTACTCTGGGGTATAAGTACACAACTCTTCATCTCCTTTAAAGTGATGCAAAGCCATTTTAAAACCCATGCACATGAAACCAGGTTCTAATACAAACTGATATCAGGCATGTATCATAAGGCTGCCTTTAACTCAGAATTGCACAAAAAATTAATAAAAAAACCCATCCAACAAGGTAAGGAGCTTGACATCTCATACTTACACTGATTTTTATGCCCTAGAGTAGAACAGGTATTTGTCTAGGATTTTCAGATTCCTGTCATCCTGGCCAAAGTGGTAGCTATACATATATATATATACTCTGTACAGAAAAAAAAAAAAACAAGTTCTGATTGCACAAAATTTCTAGGAGACAAAACAGAGGACATCTGAAGAAAGGCAAACAATGTAACCTTAGACACAAAGCTTGATGGTCTATGTTCTGCTTGTGCAATGATTTACTTCTCTGCCACACTTTGACTTTTACTTTTCTTAAGTCTGCAAGAATTCAGTCTTATATGTGCCTGTATACAAGAAAAAAATAACACCACATGATTTGGAAAATGGGGTTTGTGCAACTTTTATTTTCTAGAGGAAATTCAATGTCATGATAGAGGAAATATCTACAAAAATTTTGGAAATAAATTTTCTTGTGACTTCTTTTAATTTTTCTGTTTACTCCTTAAGAACAGAATGCATGATCCTCACACAATGTAAGTGCATTTTAGGATTAAAATTCCCCTATTCTTTTGCAAATAAAGAAATACTAATGCTTGGAGGATATGCTGAGAGCAACAATGACATGGTAAAAAGAAAAAAATTGTTTGTAGGAGAAGGCTGCATATTTAAATTACAAAGTCCTCTCATTCTACGAGGACATCATGTTCTTCTTGGGCTGGTCTGGTGAAAGAGAAAGAAGCAAGAAAATTTCATCTTATATTTAGTTAGATGCTAGTTTCTATGGAGACAAGTTTCTCCAGTCATTTTTATTTGCAGGCATTAATAGCATAAACAATACAGAGCAGCAAGGGTTTAACCCTGGATTGAACCCCATATTGAGCACATTCTGTAGGGAGAAAAATGAATGTCTAAATTGGATAAAAGAGCCATTGTAGAATCTTGTTAACATTCAATCTTGTTAACTGGACTCTGGCAATACAAAGCAAAAAACCTGAAGAGTCACGTATTTTCATACCCTGTATCCTCTTTTCAAACGTGTTTTGTACAGAAACCTGAGAGGGCAGCATCATCTGCCCTCTGAGTGTCCCTGTACAGCTGATGACACACATTGCTGTGCATTAATTACCTACCTCTGCTTTCACTGGCACCCACAGAGAGGCAGGTGGTTCCCAAGCCCAAGGCTGTCAGGAGAGGTGGAAGCAATGAAATGAGCCACCTTTTTCAGTACAATTGAAGTAATTTGGCATGAATGCGAAGACTCATATGATTTTGCGAATTGAAGTTATCAAAAAAGGAAAAAGGAGCAGCTACTTTCAAGTGTCAGGCAATTCAATTTCTCTGAGAATTTTTTTTTTCAGACTTTCCTTTCTCTCCTCCCTGCATATACTTTAATTTCCATTACATTATTTCTAACTGGGCAAGCAATTTAGAACATTTAACTATCCACATGTGTCTCTTGTATATGCAGATCAGAGTATTAACTTTCTTGGGTTTTCAGGGATTGGGGAAGGGAAGAGCTGTTACTCTTCAAACACTGAATTGCTCAATGGCATTATATAACAATACTTAATACCTGAAATGTCTGATTCAATATTTATCTCTTTAACTACATTGAGGAATCAATCTTAAAAAGAGGAATAATCTCCATGGATGCTGGAAGAAGAGTTTTTAACTAAATATTTTTAAATTCATTCAGAATATATGAAGATTGTCTAATTAATATATGAAGATTACTTAATTAAACTACATTTGTCTGTTTTGGCTTTGACAGATACTCCAGTTATTAAATAAGCAGGTATGCACCTTTTTTTCCATTTTTCCAAAAATATAACAAAAACGTCGTGGCCTTAATCTGAAACTCAGAAGTAGAAAATAGAGGAATTTGATATTCAGAGTTAAAAATACTTTCTAAATATCAGCAAAAAACATACAAGGGCTCTGCCAAGCACACACACCTTAAAAATAGAAGAGACAGGACACAGCCGATGCTTGCCCAACCGTGTGCTTTCAGAAATTCTATACTTAATAACTAACTGAATCTGTGGAAGGTAGGCAAGGGAAATCTGGATTCCTCGTGTCCTCTGGCTGGATTGTTGGGTTCTTGTAGAACATTAACCTGCATGGATGCAGGTCTCAGACACCCTCTCATCCATTGGGCACAACATTGCCATAAGCATTGTTTTTCACAGCAGCCCTTTCCTCAGCAGAGTCATTAAAAACACCTCTCTCTCTTACTGTTGAGATTTTTTTGCTACCCAACAATCCATTCCCATGAAACCTGGAGTAGCTTTATGTCCCTGAGGCACCAGCTGCCCTGCAGCATTTGACTGAATGAGCAGAAGGTCCAGGACTGAGGCTAAAGAGCAGATTTGCAGATGAAAAGACATCACATAAACTTCATGTCCTCAAGAAAGTGATGACTAGATAATTGGAATAGACACTTTTCCCTCACAGTTTACCAGCCTGAAGCCCTCAGTTATAGAATGTGATATAGGGATAGTACATACTAGGGAGTTAATTTGTTCTGGACACTGCCTGTATAATTTCTGGGCACATATCAGTTAGTTATTTCCTTCTCTCCCTTCACACAGAAGCTCTCCAATCATTGGCAGAGAGCCAACCTATACATGATCTAACCTATAGAGCTAATTTCACTTTATGGCTGAATGCCATCAAATTGCCTCAGTTTAAACAAAAAGAAAAAAAAAACAAAACAAAAAACCCCAAAAATCCACCCCCCCCAAAAAAAAAACCCAAACAAAAAAAAAACATTTCTGCATTTTTTGTAAATAACTAGGTAAATATTAGAACTTAATCTGAAAGTTAAAAGAAGTAATATCACCAGAATTTCTTAACAAGAATATCATAAATGAGTGGGCTTCAAGGAGGAAATGTGCTGTCAGCTTGGAGGATGAGGATCAGTAAAACAGAGAAATGCAAAACTCAGAGCAGAAGAGAGGCAGAAACTGCAGCAGGATTTTGTAAAATCTGAAGAGAGGAAATTGCCAGGTGACAGGCTGGTGAGGTGGAGGAGAAGGAGGAGGATGAGAGAGCTGACCTGTACCAAGTATATGCAGAAGTTCGGGAAAATGCCATACCATGCAAAACCTAAGCCAGGACAGCTGTTCTCAGGGACAAGTGGAGTTTTTGGGGCACTAGGTGCATCCAGGAAGGACACCCACGCTGGCCTCATGCAATTTGTGACCAAGACACAGTGCGGTGGTGGCTGGCCTGTGCAGGACTGGACAGAGCCCATGAAGATAAGGGGAAAAGATAAAAAGAATAAAATGAAGTGTTGGGAAAAAAGCACATGAGCTGATGGTGGTGAGCAGTATAACAGTGAGATGGTGGAGGCTG
The DNA here is from genome assembly GCA_013397295.1 of Polioptila caerulea. Taxonomy (NCBI): domain Eukaryota; kingdom Metazoa; phylum Chordata; class Aves; order Passeriformes; family Certhiidae; genus Polioptila; species Polioptila caerulea. The sequence goes on from VYXF01012751.1 coordinate 72,311, forward strand.
AACAAAACAACTTCGGGCATGAATGACTTTGGAGAGGTGAAAATTCACTGAAAAAGGTGGAAGAGTGGGAAGACAGAAAATAGTGTGTAAAGAAAGTGCAATACATTTGAGAATATTTTTTATAGCTCAAGGAATTGCTTGCATTTTCAAGAAAAATTTGGCATCGTCATTAAGACTGGCCTCTTTCTATAGATTTATAAATTCAGTTCTCTGCTTGGAAAGCCTTGCTGTCATATAATCTGAAACCTTTTTAAAATCTACCATAAAATACAGCACAGCATCTATAGGAGATTAAAGGAGGTTCAGTAAGCCTTGTGCACAGGACAAAACTCAGTCGCAAAAGGAAGGAGTCATCTGACCTTTCTGTTTGGCACAGCCGTACATCTCCATGTCCCGAGTTAGCAAACTGCTGGCTCCCTGATATGCCTGCAACTCCTCTTTGAAAATTACATATATCCAGCATATTACAGCTTTCCAAGACCTGTGGCAAAGCAATTAGAAAGAAAATTGGCACATTATCAATTGCAAACTTAACATGGTCTTAGGCAGTTACTTACAATGATTGCACTGCTCCCATTCTCTCCAGTAATTTTCCGCTCGGGTAATCAAGAAATAAGTTTGGATTAGAGACAGAGTGTATTTGACAACTTTGTTACCAAGTTGTTGTGCTCAGGAATTCAAATGCATTTCATATGTCAGGGAAAATTTTTTCTAAGCTCTTTTTCTAGCAAACTTAGGAGGTTTGCTGTGACTGTCTCAGTGGTGGCTCCACAGAATACACTCTGGTCAGGCTGATTTTCACAATGGTGAAATCTTTGTTTCTTTCCCTACTTGGCAAAACTCTGTTTCTTCCCACACTGTTAAAACAGAAACAGGAATAAAGAGTGTCCAGGCTGATTTCAGCACTGGATGCTGTAAATGGGCATGCAATCTGCAAAGAGTAGAGCAGTCACTACCTCTAACTGAGCTTTCCTGCTTCTGCTAACCTACTACCTATAAGACCCAAACAACACATAAAATCCTACATAAAACATAAACTGTTATTATCAAGCACATGAAAAGACAAGTAGCCTTTCTTCATCTCAATAAGTAGGAAAAGAATGCTAAAACTTTAGTGAACCTCTACACAGATGATCCAGTTAAAATATGCTTCTGGATATGATGAGTACTACTAGAGTTCCTCTCAACTGGCAGTGCTTATGAAAGTGGAAAAATTTATTTACAAGTCCCTAGCACTACATTTCCAGAATTCTTACTATAATGAGGAAATCCTTTACCCTCCAACCTGAAAAGCCACCATTCTCTGATGATTTGACCATCTCTGAAATGAAAAGCAGATCTGAGTTCATGCTGACAAACTCACTGTTTCACCATGCCAAAGGGTGTATCTGCTCACTGGTTCTAACTCAAAGAAACAGAAACATTGTCTTTTACCCAAACTGTAGAGAACATCACAAGATTTTGAGATAGTCAATGCTTGTATCCAAACTTCATGGGATTTTTCAATATTTGTTTATATAGCCTACCACCACCAGAAAAAAAAAAAAATCCATCTAGATAATATGTTTTGGATACTGAAAGAGAGGAAATATTTCTTGCAGTTGCTGAAGACCTGTAACTTATTACTCCATCCTCTTAGCAGGAAATACTTCAGAGGAGGGCATAGAATAATATGTGTTTGCACACACAAGTAATGCAACATAAAGGTTTGATAAGAATAATCTTTGGTCTGCAGACAGCACCAGCTCTTCAGTGACTTGTGGCAGACCCCAGAGCAATCTATCCACAGCACCAACAGAGCCCAACAGGAGTGGGTCAGATGGACAGAAATGGGCAGGAATAGCACTTCTTTTTTTTCTGTTGAAGAGAGAATCTCCTCTTTGACTCCCTATGGCTGACCCCCGAAGTGCTTTGGAGCACTTGAACCAGTTGTTCTCAGGTGAGTCCAGCCAGAGCAGCAGCCCACCCAACACCACAGCCACAGCCATGGGCACACAGGGGCTGCAGAGGGGCTGGCCTGCAGCAAACCTCCCTGCTCTGCTTGATTCCGGTCTCCAGCTGGCAACACCAGCTGCCTCCTGCTGGGCACTACAAGATAAATGGAGCCAATTGACCCCAGTCCCTATAGATCTGACAGATGTACTAGGCCAGGGAAGAAGAGGATGGCCATGTGGTTCATTACTCTTTGGTGGCTACAGCTCCCCAGCCCATAACTGTACTGAGCACTAAAATTGACATATCGAATGGAAAATATACTTAGCTGTGACAGGGGTGTGGTGAGTTCACATAGCTGCTTTAACAGTGTTGTTATTTTCTCCTTTTGCCCTGGTTTATTTTACTTTTCAGTCAGCAGAAAATGCAGCATCTGCCAGGCCAAGGACATCCCCTCCCTGCAGAGTCCCTGCCTCTCCCCAGAGTGTCAATGGCAGCAGAATCATTTCCCGGGTCTTGGAGAGGAGGCAGAGGGAAGCCAATTCCTACAGATCTGCTTCATGTCTGTCCCACTGCAGAAGCCCTCTCAAATTAAACCTTTTTTCTCTTTCAGTTCTACAAACTGCTGTGACAGCAGAGGGAGGCTTATAATACTGATATTTATTCTCTCACAGCAATGTCCACACACAGTCTGCTTACTCAAGCATTGCACAAGAAGGGTCTAGCTCTGCCTACAATGCTGCAGCTGTATCAAAAAAAAAAAAAATAAATAGATGTGGCTTGCTCGCCCTTTGTGTGGGATGGCACAGCAGTGTTTGAAGAGGTCTATGTTCTCTCTCAAATAATAGTGCTGACAACTCATTCAGAGCACTTGACAGGGACAGCATCAACAGAGGATGATGCTAGTTCTGAACCTGCTCGTTCTGTGCTGGAACACAGAATTTTGTTGTATTTCTCAGATTTTTTTCAGTTTCCTAATGGATGCTGTTCCCTATAATGTCACCAGAGATATTGTCTGAAGAAAAGAAGAAAGGAACCTGCAAAAGTGTCACTTGTACAACAACAACAAATGGCTAACAGCTTCCATGTGACAGTAAAAACAGCTCACTAACGTGTCTGGCAAGAAGAACAGGACTGAAGCAAATAAACCCCATTTCCTCAGAGGTGATTAAACAGAACTGTGCTGCAGGTACAGTTAAGCACAGTTAAGGTTTCAAGCCCAGCTGTCAAAGCTTGAACATTGGCTGCTCCCCAGTGCCTGTGTCCTTACCTCCTTCTACAGTATCTGGACATTGCAAGTTCACTTCAAGTTAAGCTGTTGCAAAGTAGCCATGCTCTCTGAAATGTGGAAGTTTATATTTAATGTCTTTTGGTTTTTCTCCAATTGGGTAAATAATTATATATCCTAAGAAGGATTTTATTTTGACTAAAATTACTTGGTTTTACTGGCAAGGATTCTAAAAGAAAAAATGTAGCAAAACAAGAGATAAACAGAGTAAAACTCCGGTCCTGAAATGACTTAGGCATTTCTTAACTTTCTCATAGTTAATACTTCATAATCCCTCATCCTCTAGTTAATTTAATTTTTGTGCTAGATAAAAACCTGGAAATGAATGATTCACTTTTGTGTTGAAAGGATTTTATTTTTTATATTACTGGTGAAGATGATTACTTGCAGTGTTCTCAAATGATAGAACTATATAATAGGACCTGAAATATTAATGCAAATTAATGCAGCCACAATTGCTTGCATTTATTCCTTTTGTCAACAATATGAGTACGTAATTAAGCTATTTTCTATGATATTTTCTTTTGAGCAGGGGAACATAATTTTTGAGAATATATTTTCTTCAGTCTTCACTGGCAGAACAGATATATAATTTTTGGCAAATCTACCACTGATCTTTGACCCAGACTTGAAAGATAGGAATTTAAGTTACTTTAGATTAAAATAGCAACCCTCCTCAGATGGACAATTTAAAAAATCTATCAGAAATCACAGATAATTTTTTTATTTATAGTTGTTATCCTTTTTGTACTGTGAGTAACTTGTTTGCTTGCAACTGGTTCTCAGTTGTCCATGATCATGAATGACTCTATAAACTAATTCTTTTCAAAAATAACAGGCTGACCAGAATAGTGTAATGAAAATTATTTTGAGATGGAGAAAGACATATGTATCAATTTTTGTAATGATGTCACAAAAGCATAATTTTCTTGGAATTTCTGAGAATTTTTTAATGAGAAAACTTTTCTTTGCATTGGAGAAAATTCTCTGCAGTATTAATTTAGATTTTTTTTCCCCTTCTAGAAAAATCCAGTCAGTAGGAAGTATTCTCTATCTTTTTCTCCTTATATGATCCAATAGAGTNAAACTTTTCTTTGCATTGGAGAAAATTCTCTGCAGTATTAATTTAGATTTTTTTCCCCTTCTAGAAAAATCCAGTCCGTAGGAAGTATTCTCTATCTTTTTCTCCTTATAAGATCCAATAGAATATTTTATAACTCTTCCATCTCTTACTGCCCATAAGCCAAAAAGGAAGAAACAAAGACAATTTTTCATGCATTTTTAAGTGAAATGATAATTTCAGAAATATAAGAACTTCAGTTGAACTTGACATTCTCTTGGAAATGCAATGCATTTTCTATGAGTTGATATAAACATGTCTAAACAGTTGAAGGGAGGAAAGGACAAGTGATTTCTTACATACACCCCAAATCCTCAGATGGCATTTGCTATATTTTTTTATTTAGTATTGCTGTTGGAATCTCACTATGCATTGTTAAAAGGGATCAGTTTTCAAAATTTTAGATTTGGGTGTGCAAAAAGCTACTAAGCAGAATAGCAAAGCCAGAGAAGTTAAATGGACTTTTTATTCCTGAATGGTTTTTATACAGTATTGGATTTTGTTCTGTTAAAAATTAGATCACTTCAGACAAATTTATAACAAGGGGAAGACACTATTCAGTAAGGAGAGAAGACAAAAGAAGAAAGATACCAGACACAATACAAATCTGAGTTATTTTTTTTTTCAATAAAATTTTCATAGAAAATAGTTTGACATGATAGATGAAAGATGCTGAAGTTTAAAAATCGCACAATTGCAAATATCTTAAAACAAAAAAAAATCACTGCCATTATTGTTATAGCTTCCATGTGGATTATACAAACTCTAGGTTTCAAGTAACGTGCTTTTGGTCTCCCAGGATTACACACTGAAGTAGGGTTAATCTTCTCTTAATAATTCAAGAATATGCTTTCCCACAGGAAGAACAGCATGTGAAGAAATGGTATCCATGTTGCAGGCAGTTGTAAAAACCATGGAGTATTCAATTCAATGAGTTCTTCACTACTGCAGTGTGTTGAAGGTGGTAGAGATAATGATTACACAAAAAACTGAGACTGAGAGCTGTTTAAGGCATTTAGAGTCAGGAATACATTAATTTTTAAAGAATAGTCATTAAGATAGACTAACTGGGGATGGTATTGGCACGTCAGGGTTTCCAACTTTCCCTTTCTGGGCTGTTCAATACAGGCAGGTGACTCCCAAACAATGTTTTCATATCTAAGTCAACATTCTTCATAAGTGACTTTACCATGAGACAAGGATGTGTGTATGTGGAAGAAAACAACAGCAACTGTTGAGCAGCACCCACATTATTGTGAGGTCTAGTGTGAATGGGGCAGGAAGCAAGGGTTGCAATAAGAGAGTAAGGCTCTCATATTCCTTGAAAACACCGGCAGGGATCCAGGGCAGATCTGATAGGTACTCCTCCTCCTGCTCTTTTTAATTTACTTTGTACCAAGAGGATTTTCTTCTAAGCTTACAACAATAATTTGCTGCTTCTAAACAGTTCCCTACTTTGAAAAACATATTCACATATCAACCAAGTTGCAATTATTGTTGTTTCGAGGTCTGCAGGTTAAAGCAAAACAAGATTAATCCCCTTTGGTTGAAAAAACACTTCATACTGTAACTGCAAAATAAATTTTTTAAGCAGTAAGCTTTGCAGACAAGTGTATGGTTTTCCTTTAGAAAGAAGTTTAAGAGGGAATGGAGTCACACAGTCCAGGCCTGCAGACATCCTCACAAGGCACTGCTGAAACAAAAGAGCAGCAAGCCAAGTAAAGGGCAACCTGCTGTTGGACAGGGTAAGTTGCAAGTTGCAAATACAATATGAAGACCCAGTTATGCATCTTTTCTTAAGAGGAATAGATTAATGCTCTGGTTTGAATGCTCGTAAATGGATATGCTCAGAAATCTTGCTCTGAAGAAACAAACTCAGTGCAAAATGTGTACAACCTGTGTTACATGTCTAGGTGGCATTGCTGAAGGAAATTAGAGTTGCTCCAAAGTTTAAGTCCCACCATTTACATTTCAGACATGGGTTTCAGCATACTGTAGTGTGCCTAGGAGCCTGCAGAACTTATCCAAAAATTATGCAAGTGGCTAGAAATCTCCCCAGTGAAGTAAATGGGTTTGGTTGAAGCCTCAGGTCTCACACACCATAAGCCATGTCCAGATTCAGAACAAGTGTAGGATAATATGACATGTGCACGTGTGTGTGCGCGGTGGGGAAGCAGCACACGTACAGATCCCGCTGTGAAACTAACGAAGGGAGCAGCTGGCAAACCAACCCACAGAGTTTTGGACTCTTCAGGGTAATTCATCTTGTATGAAATATGGAGCTATGAAGAAGGAAAAGCTAATATCATGGTAGAATCATAAATATCTGCCACTTGAACCTGACATACTAACACCACAGGCCTGATTCTGGGTTTAAGTTAGCAGCACATGTCAACAGCAGGCACTGCTCCAGTGAAATGCAAGACAAGAAAAATATGCTCCACCTGAATATAGACCTTAGCCTAATAAAATGTTAGATAATATACAATAACATCCCTAAATCCTAAAATAAGAAGTAAATTAAGCCCAAAATTAAACATACAAACCTAATTTTTTTTCATCTTTTATTTTTACATTGTCCTGTGGTTCAAATTACTATTTTTTTTCTAGACAATATTTTGCTAGAAAAATATTCAATGTGCCAGAAAGAAGAACAAACCTTGTACCTGTTAATAAACTTGGTGAAAGTAAGGTGTAATAGTCCTAACCATATCCTGAAAACTTATTCATTACCATAGTTTCCCATTAAGTCTGGGCTATTGAAAAATTGCACTCCCAGAGAAGCTACATAGGCCACCTCTAGCTATTGTGTTTGCTAACTTTAATTTGTTTTTCTGCACTTTGGTAGAAAAACAGATTAGTCTCATATAGAGAACAGAAGACAGTTCCTCTTAGAAGAGCAGTTTTCTTTCTTCTCTTTGCAAAAATGTATTGTTAAATGTATTGTTAGCCAAGCAATACTGTTTCTCTGCACAGATAAACAATTTTGCTTTGTTCATCTTCCAGCAAGCATATTGTGGGTAACTTCCTAATCAAAGGCTCTCTTTTTTTCCCCTTAAAATCAGTTTTTGAAAATGTCACACTTCTACAGGCTCTCCAAATCGTGCATGAGAAAGCACCCAACAATGCTTTCTATTGTTAAAAACTCCTGCCTGATCTTAATAAAAACAAAAACAAACCAACCAGGAACAGCTACAATTCAAAACAAGAGTTATGATTGCAAAATCCCTTTTCCATGCTCAATAACACCATCCTCTCCTAATATATCAAAGCCCCACTGACAAGTTTGTTCTTTATGTGAGATAAGAGACAGGATCCTGAAAACTATTGTTTGAAGAATGTAATTATGCATCCCACATAAGAAAATATAAGCTGTACGGTAAAGAGAGAAGGCAGGTTTCACAAAAAAAGAGGATTTATATTGTTCCTTGTTGATTGTATCTGATGAATGACAGCAACACCAAAATTTTAGCTTCATGTAAGGTGAAAAAAAAAAGATCTCCCTTTACCTATAACACAATTTTGCTCCGTATCTCTGTTGAAATACCTGATTTTGAACTGCATTGGGTAAAGCTTAATTTCATGCCAGCATATATTGAGGAAACTCAATGGATCAGGTGTCTCAGGAATGCTTAAGCTCTAGCTTATTGTGCAAGTCCTCACCAGGTTTTCCCATGATTTATGGTTTTGTCTCAGTGGGGTATGTAAAGCTGAATTACTGATCCCAGTTTTAGCCAGAAAGGATGAGAGTACACCACAACTTGTAGCTACTTATTGCTTCAGAAAGAACAAAGGGAATTGGCAGAATTCCTAGCCCAAGAAATTCCCTTTGTGAAGCCAGGATAAAGAGACATAGAGATATGTGCAGGTTCCCATTTTGTGCCACCTCTGTCATTAGAACTTTTGCATTTCCCATGCCTGAAATCTGACAACTTTAAAGAACTGCATAATGAAAAGTAAAATGCTATTGTGTTTCAGTGTTAAGAAAAAGCATTTTCAGAAGGAATTCTGTCCAACAAGACATAAGATTAAATTTTTGCAATCTATTTCCTTCCTACTCCTCTTACTTTATACTGCTATCAGGAGATCAAGTTAAATGTCAATTCTAAATAGTCTTTTTCAAAAGTCTTTTTTATTAGCAGCTATTTGCCATGTTTGAATAGTGATTGTGTAAGGTTTGCTTCAATTATTCGTTTTGCAAGTATCTGCTAGGTCCCACACTGTTGTTTTTCCTCTCCAAATAGGATAGCTGCAATTTAAAACCAAAGACTGGAGAATAATGAATTTTTATTGAAAATTTTCAAATTAGCAATAATGAGAACTGCAGTCTGTGAAGTTTCAAAATTTGCAAAGAGTTTTGTCAACACAGTGGGATAAATATTAATGGTTCAACTTCTACCTTTTTGCTGCTTTTGTTCATGAAGGTCTTCCTGAATCAGGAAGAATCAGGAAGAACCAGGAAGAATGAGAAAGAATGAAGGACAAATATTTGGTGAAGAAATATGTCTGTTAATTATCCAAAGATGTGAAGTTGTACCACCACTTAGGCAGTCCACAGACAGAGCTCATCTAGAGGTCTGTAATTGTTTTTGAAAAATCATGCTAGGATGAATTACAAGATTATGCTATTTACCAAGGAACAAAATCCCAGATATAAGAGAATTAGTAGTCAATAACCTAATAGTCTCAAAAAGGGTTATTGGACTCCAAGACTAATAGATAATCTTCCTCATCATTTAATAAAGCTTGAATAATGTGGTCTTAGGGAACAATCCTTCTGTAGACAGATGATGGACACACGGTGATACATTTTATAGCAGAACACATAACTTCATTTTTTATTGCCTCCCTCCTTCCCAAATTCATACATTTTCAGATATAAAAACAAAAGTTATAGCACAGTTTCCAAAACCAGATAGCAGACGTTTTATTTGGGAAATAATATATTATTCTCTCACTTGTTAAACATTTATGTTTACATATCAATTACAGTATTCATCATTATAATTATTAGTGCTTGATTCCACTCTACAGTTTTGAACCCTGAGCTTTTATAAGTAATTTAAGTGCATAATTATACAAGAAATAGCCCCTAATTTTCATTGTTTTGTTGGTTCTACTGCTAGTCTAAAGAAATTGCTTGTCAACATGAATAACTAACAAAGCTAAGTTAATGTTTAGCACAAAAATTATGCTCACTCCAACATGTATGTAAACTAATATCTGTCTTTGCTGACCTTTGGATACTAAAATTAAAATATAAACAAGGCTTTTACATTAAAGATCTCAAGTGATAATCATTGTGTTTGAGCTTAGTTCAGATGTTTTGGAAAAAAATGAATAAACACATCATGATACTTCTTAACAAGGTAAAACACTTCGTTATCACTTGTTTGCTGCTTATTTTGCCACAAGAAATTGCAAATGTCTGTCATTCCCCATGATTGCTTGTACAATCAAACAAGGAAGGAAACTTGACTGTGAAGTTTTCTGTCTATGAGGAGGTGATTAAAAAATTTCCCAACTGTTTCATATGTACCTTTTTATGTTAAATGCCGTTGAATGCTCAAAAACAATTGATCCTCTTTTTTTGTTTGAAAACAGTGAATATACAGCTATATAAATAATTGCTTTAGCAGATATACAGTTTGATCCAAAGAAATTTATAGACATTTCAGTAGAGTTTTATACAGAAATTAAAAAAAAAATCCAGCACATTCTTGTCAGCAGACAAACCTGTCTCTTCACAGTGAGCACAGGCTGGACAGTGCCCGGGAGTTGCGTGATGGCTAATGACAGTCACAAGAGCTACTAGCAGAGCTTCCAAAACTGGAAAGTAGGTTTAGTAACTCCAGTTTTGCTACTGCTGAGTCAGACTTTTCCCAAAATATGTGCTGGTTTTGGCTGAATTAATTTTCTTCAGTGGCTGATATGGGTCTGTGTTTTGGATTTGTGCTGAACACAGGGTTGGTATTGTGATGCTTTTGTTATTGCTGAGCAGAGCCAAGGCCTTCCTGCTTTTTGTGCTGCCACACTGATGAGGAGGCTGGAGGTGCATGGGAGGATGGGAGGAGACACAGCCAGGACAGGTGACCCCAGCTGACCTGAGGGATATTCCAGACCATGGGGCATCATGTTCAGTGTATAAAGTTGGGGGAAGAAGGAGGAAGGGTGGATGCCTGGAGTGATGGTGTTTGTCTTCCCAAGTCACTGTTACCTGTGATGGGGCCCTGTTCTCCTGGGGATGGCTGAATACCTGCCTGCCCATGGGAAGCACTGAGTTAATTCCTTGATTTGCTTTGTATGTGTGTGTGGCTTTTGTTTTGCCTGTTTTGCTGTCCCTATCTCAACCCGTGAGTTTTCCAGCTTTTACCCTTCCAGCACTCTCCCTGATCCTACTGGTGAGGGAGTGAGCAAGTGGCTGTGTGGGGCTTGGTTAATGGCTGGGGTTAAACCACTACAAAGACACATTTTTATATTAGCTATTGGAATGTGAGAAGTTGTTGAGATGAATAGTCATATTAATTGAAAAAAAACCCACTTCATGATTATGGGATGAAAACCAGACACTAATGCCCTGCAGGTGACAATTTATGTCTACAAGAATAAAAGAGAAACTCTACCAGGGAGAGGAGCTGGCACTGACCTCCCGTCCCCAGAGGCTGCCCAGTTAATGCCCATTCATGGATAGGAAATCAGAAGCAAGAGATTGAGATAGACTTCAGTGGAATTTCATACCCTTCCCATAAAATGCTTTCTGCCTTCCTGACTCCATGGAAACATAACAGTCAGTGACAGCAAAGGGGAAAAGAGTAGTGGGCAAAAGGAACAGAACTGTGGAGGAATCAGGCTTGTGCTATGAGACAGAAAGGTAATCAAGTGGGGGTTGTTGAGGTGAAAAAGTAGATGTCACCTTGGCAACCTGAGATAAACTCATGAAAAATGTAATGGGTTCCCTATGAGGGAGAAAACGACAATCAGTTTAATATTGAATCAAGATGCTTTTATTCAGTGTAGGTAAACAATTCTCCAAGTGATGTGAATGCATAAAATATTTCTTTATTATCTTTCTAGAGTGGCCTACACATTCTAGTTATCACTGACATATCAATGTATTAAACAGGTCAGAGAAATAGGCATGGAAACTGATGCTGATTAAATTTTATTCTGATTTATGGAAAGCAGTACTACAGTGGGATTGTTGTCTATTTTATTACTTTTTAATTTTGTCTCCTAATCTGATTTTTTACCTGATAGAAGAGGGATGAAAACAAAAGTTTTAGTATTAATATTTGATGGAAAAGTTAGGAAGCATTTTTCCAGTTCAAGATTTGCATTTTCTCATTCTTTTAAGTTCTGGTTGTAGGTTCTTTCTTGTCTTTTAATTTGCCTCAGAGAGATTTGGGAGCTTGATGAGAAATTTTCTTTCCTTTTTTGTGCACTCAATGTGAGACTCACGCAACAGGGTTTTTTTCAGTCTGAAAAACAGCCCAAAATAAAATATAATTTCAGTGCCTGAATAGTTGAGGCAAAATTTCTTACACGGTTGAGATGTGGAACACCAGGTTCCTGACAAAGCCTGGTTGCACTCAATATCTTGGTGATGACAAGGAAAGGAACTAAGTGTGTGAAAGCCCACACACAAGTTGTCATGTATAAATTCACAATAAAGCTTTATCAACAGCATGGGAGACATTGAAATGTAAATTACATCAATTTCTTAAACTTAAAGGCATAGGTTTTTCTTTGTTTATGTTTTTTTCTCACCTTTGCCTATATTTTAGCATCATTCTCTAGCACTCATTATGCATTCATATCTGGACACGTTGTGCACTGGGTTTTTTTAATGCATTTGTGAGTTAGTATTTTTATTCTTTGAAATTCTTCACAATGTTAAATCCCTTTGTTCCACTATAACTATTCATCTGCTACTTTTATAGACAGTTTCCTCCTGAGCTTAGCTGTGGTAAGTTTTCCTTTAAGCTGAACAAGAAAAAATTCTGATGGAATAAAAATAACTGGCTGAACAACGTACTGCTCTGCAGCAAAGAAAACATTAATAATTAACATATATTAAGGTGCATTTCGAGTATTTACACAGTCAGATTTTAGACCCACCAAAGGATCAATTTTGACTGTCAATTCTGATTCCCTGAGACAGGTCAGGGATTTTATCTATCCGTTTCCAAATCTATCCCAAGAACGGCAGAATCAAACTAGGCTGTGAGTGAGCAATCTCCCACTGATTTTCAACTAAAGCTGGAAAACTATGAAGACTGCAGCACAAGGCCTGAGGTTAAAAATCCCCCTCACATCTACCATTTTTCACTTAAATATGTATTTGAAGTTAAAACTTATTTTGTAGACTCCAGTTCGGGAAAGTATTTCTGTTCAGAATAGCATTTGACTCTCTGTAAAGACTCATACAGTGATGATTTAACACTTAATCCTTATATTAAAAGTACCTACTTCATCTTGCTTATCAGACTTGACAAACCATAAATTTTCAATCCACTGGTAGCACTCTACACACAAAGGAAAGCATCTGCATATGTCTTTCCTTGGGAATAATATTTGAAGTTGGGATGTATCATTTAGTCTCAGCAATAGCTTCCTCTTAGACACAAATTGATTGCCTCTGGCAGGGAAAAGCCACACTTCAAATGAGCAAATGTATAATAAAAAGCAATTGATTGAAATACTGGTGAATTTTCTGTAACATCTATTTTGCAGTCTTTTAAACAGACCACACAGTTTTGCGGTTTTTTTCTTAAACAGACAGCCCTGGGACTGAAGCCTGCAGTCGTGCACACCAGCTCTTGCACCAACCCTTCAGGTCCCTACCAGTGTAGTTATAGCCAAACTTGCTGTTGGGGTTGCTTCCAGGCACCAGAGCACATCTCCTCTCTCCAGACACATTTTTCCCCCAAAACACACCAGGGAATAATTTATTTCTCACCTCCCCACCTCTGTGTTTGGTCCATGACAGGCTCCAGGACAATGGCTGTGTTCAGTGCCAGCTACATGACCTGGGATAGGACCATCATTTTCCACATCCCCACATGAGATTGGGGCAGAATCTCTTCTGGCTCCCATTGTACATCTTGTCTGAGGACCAATTAGCAAACCAGGACAGACAAAAACACTCTCTTGGACTCAGAGGAGGATTTTATTTCTTTTGCTTTGTCTATGCTAAATTCAGCAAGAAAGCTATGACAACGTTGGAATAAAGTGGTGCCAGGAATGGTATAGTAGGATGTTGAAAATTAGAAAAATTACAGCTTTTACAGCATCTGACAGTCCAGCTCTCTTAACACACCGTCGGATAGTTTGAAGTTAATAACTACAGTTGTATCAGCAGCAGGGGGGCAAACACACCTGCTTGATTCTTCATAAATCTGACCAGTGACTTCACTTATTTGAAAGCAAATACTGGAGGTCAGACTGAGTACACACTTGTCGCTGTGGGTCACTATCAATCACACACGACACACGTTCTCAAGAGAAGGCTGAAAGACTTTTATTCAATTATCTGACTCCATATTTATAGTATTTTCACAAGGACCAGGGATTGGAGGAGAAGCTGGACACCTCTCCCATCACACTGGTCAAGACAAATGTCAATCAGTCACTTTCCACTCCCAAGAGAAGGAATTTCCAGAGACCTTGTCTTAACATAAACAAGCTTCTAATAATAGCATCAATTCATGAGAAAGTGAACTAAGAACTACCAAACATTGAGTTAGAAAGTGCATTAGAAAACCTGAAAGAATCAGGACAACACACACTAAAGCAATTTTTTCATTATTTTACATACTAATGGCAAGAATCTCACCCAGACAACAAATTAATGAAGAATTTAACCTGGAGAAGTTAGAGAAAAAGTACATCATGTCTACTTAGTATTTTATCCAACTTTCCATCTGTTCATGCCATCAGAACAAGTCAGCTGGTGAAATATTTTGAGGAAATATTTTGAGGTTTTTTTGTATCCCTAGTGAGCAATACTATTATAAAGAATAAAGTGTATATCTGTATCTTAAAAGCAGCTATGTTGACACGCATTCCTGGAGATTGTTTTTTCCCCTCTTTAATTTAGTTCTTACAAATGTTGATTTAAAATGTCTGCAAATCTAACCTTAATAATAGGAGAGATTCAACTGTTCTCATAAGAAATTTTGAAAAATACCAGGGCCGGAAATTGTACTAAAAAAAAAAAACCCACACACGCACACAAAATAAAGAAAACCAGAGCAGTATTTACAGCCTCCTCTTCCTATTTGCAGAAATATTTTTGATACACTGGAGGCTCATAATCCAAACTTGCTTTCCTAAGTCAATACAAACGAGAGGCTTCCAAACGAATTTTCTCCACATGCAGGCAGGTCAGGGTGGCTGAGTGGTCTAAGGTGCTGCATTCAGGTTGCAGTCTCCCCTGGAGGTGTGGGTTCAAATCCCACTTCTGACAATTTCTTTATGACACCGAGCTGAGTGGTGCAGCTGCCGTGCTTGAAGGATGGGGATATCATCCAGAGGGACCTGGATGAGCTCAGGAAGTGGGGCCGTGGGAATCGTATGTGGTTTTACAACACCAGGTCCTGGTGCTGCACCTGGGTCAGGGCAACCCCCTGCCTCAACACGGGCTGGGGGATGAACAGATCCAGAGCAGCCCTGAGAGAAGGACTTGGGGTGCTGGTGGG
>VYXF01012751.1:87427-222851 GCA_013397295.1 Polioptila caerulea
AAGATTTTACCCCTCTACTCCACTCAGATGAGTCCCCACCTGCAGGGCTGCATCCAGCTCTAGGGTCCCCCCTAAGGAAGGACATGGAGCTCTTGGAGTCAGTCCAGAGAAAGGACACCAATTTGAACAGAGGGATGAAGCACCTCTGTGATGAGGAAAGGCTGAGAGAATTGAGATTATTTAGCCTGGAAAAGAGAAGGCTTTGGGGTGACAGAATTGTGTCCTTCCAGTCCCTGAATAGACCTTACAGATAGAGCAAGAGCGACAGGACAAGGGAGAATGGGCTCAAATTGAAAGAGAGCAGGTTTAATTTAGATATTAGGAAGAAAATTCTTTACTGTGAATGTGGTGAGGCAGTGGAACAGGTTGAACAGGGAAGCTGGGGATGCCCTATCCCTTGAGGTGTTAAAGGCTGGTTTGGATGGGCTCTGGTTTAGTCAAAGGTGTCCCTGCCCACGGCAGGGGCGTTGGAATAAGATGATTTAAAAGATCCTCTTGCAACACAACCCATTCTATGATTATATGATCCTTTGTGTCTGTGATTAAGGAAATATAAGTAGAGAAATATAACAATATATATATAAAAAAATATAACAATATAGGAAATCTTGGTGCTTTTCTGCATTCTAATGAGGCATTTTAAGAGCTATAAGACTGTGCAGAAAGATTGTAGAAGCTGTATCACTTCCTATCACAATTGCATAGAGATTAATAAACCTGTAGTCACAATTAAGCTTTACAGAATAATTTACTAATATTTAATTTCTTCCTCAGCCTGATGGAAGAAGAAGGCTGAATAGAGAAAAGTTTGTATATTTTTCATGTAAAATGACTTTCTGATAAAGTTGTTGCAATACAGATGCAGAAAAGTTGGGTATCACTTGGATCCTGCAGACAAAGAGGAATGTAACTTGGGCAGGTTTTTGCAGATGAAATTGCCATGCACTACGGTAATGACAACACTACAAGGTGCCCTATGGGTTTCTCTTCAGTCTGGCACAATCAATCCCTCTCAAGAGGCTTCTGAACACTATACCTGCAATAATTCCCAACCTGGAAGGGTCCATCCTCCCCTGCCTTTTAATTCCATCTCATGTCCTCAGAGTTTCCAATCACAACCCAATCCAATCACCATTCTTCATGGCACATAACCAACAGCTCCTGCCTGTGCAGGGCAGTCCATCATCATTTGGCTGGTCTTGCTATGCTGTCATATCCCACCACCAAAATAACAGGCACCACCTGATTTATATACAATGCTTTTGTCCATTATCATCTCAAAACAGAAGAGGATAAAAGACTGGTCCAGACAGCTGGGCCAGCAGTCTTGCTTATGGTTCTGACAGTGCATCTTTGCCTCATGCAGGGATAATCTTTGGAACTGAGACTGGAACGTAAACCAAGCTACGTTAGAAAAAGCTCTTTGCAATGTTCCTACCTCCATCACAGATCATTTTTTCAGTTTGATTTCTGTGGCCTAGAAATGCATGGTAATTGAGAGACCTGGTCCTCTTATTTGAGCAGAGCTTGGGAGGCAGGAGGAGGCAAGCAGGAACCTTGAGGTGATGAGAGACCCTGGGCACACAAGCTGGGCTGTACTTTATTGTCAAACACAAGATTTCCATCTTGGGCAATTACAAGACCTCCATTCAGAGAATGATGGAATGACGTCCATCCGTGACAGGGGATGATGCCATCTAACCTCACAACACAAGTAACAGGATTGTCTGTAGCACATCTCTCCCATGGATGCAGGCATCTTGCATGATGCCTAACTGATTTAGAAGTATTTAAAGGAGTTTTAAACAATCCTGTTTAAACCACATCTATAAAAAATTCAGGGCTAATTTTCTCCTTTATATTTTCATGCATTCCCTTATGGAATCAAGCTGTTCAAGAAAAGTGATTACTGCACACTGAATTTGACAATTTTCATGAATCAGAATGAGCTTACTCCGAGCAGTTTGGCTGTTGCTGACTGATGCTCACCTCTTGCCTCTGCTGGTCCTAGTGATGTTAATCTAACTTACAGTTAAGATGCAATAGAAATGCAGACTCTGCCAAAATCTTTATAGAGAAAAGTATCTTCTAAAGTTTGGACATTTCTCTTGGGTTGTTTTGGTTTGGGTTTTTTTGTTTGTTTGTTTGTTTTGGGGGTTTTTTGGGGTTTGATGGTTTTTAAGTAATATTTCACAGATCAAAAATTCAAGAAGCTTGACATATGCTGTAATTTGGACTTCAAAGTTTCACTACTTTAGGGAGATTTGAAGCAAGGAGATAGAAAGCCAAGTTTAATCATATATTCTTTGGTAGTTTCAATTGATCTGTGATGTCACTTGGGATGTATACATTGATTACCCTTGAAGTCTTGTTTTCTTGAGCAGCTTTATAAGAAATTCAAAATAATCAATGTCCATATTAAATTATTGCAGCAGAACTGGAGAGGCTAGAAGTTATTTTATAAAGTACCAGGTTTTCTTCTTTTTGTCGTCACCTTTTTTTCACTTTTAGCATTACTTTTCTGCATTATTATTTCTCTTACTGCAGGGAAACCTGCTTTCCTGTGATTTTCCTTTCAGCCTCCTTCTCAAAGAGGAATCATGCAATTTGCCTCACTCTCCCCTCCAGGTACTGCCTGAATTATTCATATTTTTCCTTGTGTACACATTCATTCCTCTATTTTGCCACATGCTTTTCTATAGCTGTATGACCTTCAGCCCAGACTTATAGCAGGGCTGTCTTGCTCTAGCTGAAATGTCTGTCAAGGATTAATGTGGAGGAAGAGACCTAAGTGTGACTGAGGGGGTTCAAAAACAGTTATTTCTGATGAGATCAGGGACAGTAACTAATTTCTTCTTTGTGCAAAAGGCGATCGAAGGATCAGGCTACACCATAGCTCAGTGTTTTTCTGGGTGTGAGAAGCACTGGCAAGTGTGGCTTCTGCATTATGGGTTGTTACCCTGGGATTGTGTGCTCAAACTTTTAAAGAGCTCCCTCATTTACCTTCAAACTCTTGAGTTATGGCTTAATTACAGAAAAAACCTTCTAAAGAGAAACCCGATAACAGAGATTTCTGTTATCTAATAAACAAGAATCAGTGGAGGGAAGGTTTATTACTATGCTTTTATCCTGTTATTAGGAATATGGTGGAATTGTCAATAGCGATCCAGATTAAGCAGAAGTACTTGCTTAACATTTCTGGTTGTTATTTTATGCAAGATAGACCATTAACTCCTCACCTCTGATGATAATAATACTAATCAAATATTCTAATAAGCTGAAACAGGAAATGCTAGGCAATTTTAAATAGTAGACATGAATTTGCATTTAAGAGCTTTAACAATGCTCAAGAACTATCTAAGAAATTTATGTTGACTTCAAATTTTCTTTAGAAATCTGTAAGATTACCTTGTTTTGAAATTTAAAACAGGTAAAATGAAAAGCAGTCTGTCCCAGGCTTGTCAATCTGGTACTGATCTGAATCACACGAAGAGCGTGTTAATCTGATAATAAAAAATTGAAAGGGTAGAACAAATACCAAAAACATCCAGAAAATAGGTTTTTTATAAGTTCACTATAGACAAAACTGATGGAATATACGTACAACTTTGTAAGGTATTTTAATAGGTTCAAAATGGTATCTTGATAAGTAGAAAAAGATTGGAGATATAAAATCTAGAGGAAATAACGTAACCACACTTGCAGGTGATGACTGATACTCAGCTGGAAAAAAAGGTTTAATGAGGTCTTCCAATGTTCAAACAACAAAGTGTATTGCTGGAGTTTCAGTAGTTATTACTGTGGTAACTTGCTACTGAAACGCTACGAGCTCAAGAAAGACATTGACGATGTAGGAAAACACTGGAGAAGAATATAGGAATAATTAAGGATAGAAAAAGATTGTTTTAGGGAAATTTATAGGTCTGATTCGGTTGACAAGAATGTCTTCCACTTGGTTTTCATATCAAAGCCTGATGGCTCATATACTTCACCTTAAGAGAAAAGACAATAATGATCGATAGGCATGAGCTAGTTGGAGGTTTTGGCGAATCTTCTATTACCAGAGTATTTGTTTTTCAAGGCTAGAAGTTCTCAGCAATATTTTGCTGTTTGATGGCTTGCTGCCTGTAAAAGGTGCTGTCCCCAGCCATATCAAGCTTAGGAGAACAAGTACTTTGAGTGACTTCTGAGAGTTAGCAATATTGCTTTTCTTACAACAAATACAACTTGGTTCACAGTGAAAGAGGTCACTGGTTTTCTGCAGATATTCTGTCTCCATCACAACTCCTATATCTCTATTTGTTTCACATAGACTCTATTTATAAAGACTAAGGCCTTGTGGAGCCATGGTGGCAGGGATACCTCCTGGTACTCCTACACACATCCCTGAATTTCCCTAGATAGTCATTCATCAAAATCTGCATGGAATTGCTTAGTCCAAAACATACTGCAGGTAATGAATGAGTTCATTTCAAACCTCTGTCAAATAATGGCCATAATTACAATAAAAATACATGCAAGTGTTATAATGGAATGAATTCCAAGCCCTTTTACTTTTAGCATATTTAAACTGATACTTTTCAAGGGTGGTGAAGAGACGGGTTTATTTATAAAAATCAGATGAACATACTTCAGCATTTTCACTTTCCCTTGTGACTCTTATATATACTGTTCTTGATGCAGATAAGGGAAACAAGTAAGTGTAAATTTCTACCTGTAACCTACAAAACTACATTTGAAATCATGACCTCAAAGCTCTTGGTGAGATAAAAAAACACCACATTTATTAACAGGAAAATATATACCATGTTAGGCAAGAAATTTAAAGAGAAGGGAAGGATAAAAGCTATTTTTTTCCAACTTAAACTCTTACTCTGTTTTGGAGAGGTTGGGGGAAACTTCATCTTATTAAAAGATAAGCAGTGATGTTACTTTGAGTGCCCTGTGTTTAGTCCTGTATACAACTTTACCATGTCTTTGAATTCATTTGTAGCACTTTCTAATTAGTCCCCATATCCTTTCAAAGGCATAATGGTCACATCAGCTTTTAGATTCAGAGTGCCAATATACTGAAGGGTTACAGACAGATCTCAATTGATAGTATTAAAGGGATATATATGTGAGTGTCTCAAACACGGCCCATGCTTGGACCCATCACATGAATATTGCAGGCACACATTATTCTGCTCAGGGAAACAGAAAATGTAATTGCTAATTGCTCATAAAAGGTTTATTTAAATGGAATTTACATTTCTTTAAGTGACACTCCCAGACAGAGAATGTCTAAGCTCTCATTAAAACACATTTTATTAGCAATTAGTTAGTCCATATTAATTAATTTGTCAAAGACAATTTCCTTCCCTTCATTCCATCCTTTTTGTATAATAGCTTGTCTACATAAACTTGGCTTTTGTCTACTGTACTGAAAAGTGACTCCTTGGAGACAGGCAAAGAATAAATTTTTTTTTAAATTCGGAGTATATTCTATAATACCAAGCCAGCCTTGTTAATACCAGGCTAAATGGAGAAAATCTAGAATGAAGAAATTGAATACCCTGATTTTAGACTCTGTGTGGCCTCAAATTAAAATGCCCGAAACAGGGCCATACTTCTCTCTATGCACATACTCCTGCTGCAGTAAGCACTTGTGCAGTAAATATAAATCAGAGAAAATTACATCCCATACTGAACCATTTTGCATCACAACATAACATGCAAAGCCAGGAAGAGGTAAGGAAAATTATTCAAGTAAGAAATACTGTAAATAATTTTCACAGCAAACTCCAAGCTTCCATGACCACAGGACTTCTTCATGTTCTTAGCTCATTCCTGTGAAACAACATCTTTCCTTTTTAGGATGGCAAAGAGCAATGCAAGATTCCTAACATCCATTTTGAATAAACTGTTTTTCAACTGGACACAGATGCATTATTAACCCAAGTACTGTTTTTATAGCTAAAAAGAAATCAAGTAGAATAGACAATCTAGAAACACTAAACACTGAGGGCCAGAGCCTTTCTAGCTCTGCCAGAAACCCAGGAAGATGTCTATATTATTGAGAATATACAGGATTATAAGCAAATTCCCTCTTTGCCTGTACTTTCCAGGTAAAACTTCACAGAGTGCTAACAGGCAAGAGATGAAGACCTTGGCATGTGGGAACAAAAGCACTGCTGGTCCTGCCCAGGTTGCCCCTCCTGCACCTTGTGCTGCATTAGCACAAGTGGGATATGCACTGGAAACATACAGGTGATCTTCTAGTCCTTCCTGCTCCTTCCCTTCAGCAAGGTCTTCTGGAAGGATGGAGAAGTTTGCTGGCAAGGCAGTAGCAAAACTGCTCCTCACTTCTGAATGACATCACCTATAGGGGAACAGAATATTCTTTAGTCCTCAAGACTAATTTTTATTTCACATATCTTCTCAGGGGAATCCTGAGAAGAAAAATTCCTATTTTTTTAAGGGACAATGTTGGGCTGAGAACTGCAGGATTTTGATTAGGATGACTGGGAATGAGATAAGATCTGTGGAAATTGTTTTTAAATTATTATTTAGTGTGATGCAAGATAAGGTTTTTTTCCTCCTTTCTCTTTTCCCACTTATTTTTTGGACACTTGATAATTACTTATGTGAGGGAATACAAAATACCAGTTTGTGATTTTCAGTCTGCCAACATAATAAATATTCAGAGTTTTATTTTTAATCTTTAACAATAGAAAAACAGATGGCATGAGTAATTCTGTAGTGTCCTGTGCACAACCAGTATTTTCAAAATGCTATGGACACTCATGGTACTAACACAATCTCACAGTGAGGGGAAGGGGAATATCATGGCAGCTGGGCTGGTATTTTTGTTACAGTGTAGTGGCCATTTGTGCATGCACAGAAACAGACAGATGAAGACTCATCCACGTGTGTAGGTTGGAAGAGACCCCTGAGGGCACCTTCTCCATCCTCCTGCTCAAAGCAGGACCTGTTAAAGCTGGTTGGCCAGGGCCACACACAACCAAGTCCTGAGCTTCTCCAAGGATGGAGATCTCACCCACTGTCTGCATCACTCTCTCTCAGTGCTTGGACACCTTCATAGTGAAAAATATTTCTTGGTAACTAATGGGAATTTCTGTTAATACAAGATCCACATCTCCTTCTCAGTATTGACTCTCACAGATATTTTGGGTCACCTTTGGGAAGCCTGTGACACCTAGAGACCCAATATTTCATCTAGTCCAGAAGGAAAATGTGAGAGACATAGCACAGCTAGGAAAAAATCTGCTTGAGGCAAGTCTATTCTCCTTCCTGGGAAGTGTTGAGCCAGTCTTCTGTAACTCATGTCTCCTAAACACCTCAGTGTTTTGTTGTGGGTGTTTTTGGTTGGATTTTTTTTTTTCTTCCTGGTTTCCAACTCCTCATACTTTCTAGACCTAGTTATTCCCATTGTTTATCAGTGGTTAGGTTTGGTTTGAAGTTGAAAACGACTCAAAAGCCTGAAGTTAGTACTTTGCTCCTTTTGGCCACAAGCAAAACAGTGACAATTAACTCCATCTGCATGGCAGTACAGCTTCTGTGTTTAGATATAGCTCTTTATTTCATGGAACTTAGTGCTTTGTACAGAAGACATTAGTTAAATCAAATGGGCTTTCACCTGAGAAGTTTAAAGGTGTTTGCTGTCTTCCTTAGTGCACCTTGAATGCAGAGGCCTGTGGGTTTAAAAATAATGAGAGGAATTATTATAATAGCCAACATGAACTGGAATTACAGCCTGACAAAAGGATTTCTTTTTCTATGCACAATTCATTTCATAATTGTTTTCCATACAAATGTGGTGTGAACTTGACTTTTATCAGCCACTGGCTGTATTTCTTGCTCCTTCTCTTGGAAAGTGCAGAACATGTTGTTCCAAGTTTGCAAATTTAAGTATGAATTTATTTTGAGAGGAAATATGTCTCATACTCTGGGTCTTGATTTTATTTTCTCGCCTGTCACTGAAAAACTTTCGTTTGCTTTTGATATAAGTGCTGTCTTATGTATCAGTAATCTTAAATGATCAGGCTTGCTGGGGTTTTGTTCAAAACACTTAAGGATAGAAGTAGATATGCAGCATATTTCCTACTCTAGTGATTTCCATTAAAAAAGAAACATTGCCTGTAAATGAACATAAATTTTCATTCAAAATCCACTTTAGTAAAGGTATACACTTTGAACTCTTTTAACTCATGAGTACAAACAATTCATCCTTGTACTCTTACATGGCATTTCTGCTACTCATTCCCTGGGTTTTTATTCCATAATAGCTTTTGTTTTCCCTCTTGCTTCCCCATAGCAATTTATTTTGTTTATCCTTAAGTGCATCCAAATATCTGATCACAAAACTCAAAGAGCAGCTCTGCCAATTAGAGGGAAACAACTTTGATGTGCCTGATCACAGATGAAACAAAAACAAATGTGGGTACTTACAAGAAAGGGTATCAGGCAGAAAGTCAAACAGCCAGGAAAACAATCTTTTGGCCCTGAAATGACAAATTTAGAGGCACGAAGAAATCACATCCTATGAAGGCAACATAAAATAAAATAAACAAATAGAATGAAATGGAGCAAGAGTTATAGGCAAAAGAAAGTAATTAGTTTTTAATTCAGGAAAGCTCTTCCTAAAGGACATTTATGTAGGGGGCTGATGTATAACATTAAATAGTAAAATTGTCAGTGGGAATGAACATCTGGCAATCCATGCTCAGTATATGTCAAAATAAATTAGTTGGAAAGTATGATTTGGAAAGAAAAAAATAGATTGTTAACAAAATTAAGCAACAAATCAATGAATAATGACAAAAATTTTTAATTTAATTGTTTTTCCTTTTCTATGTAATCATTTGATAATGCTTCAAAATAAGTAAGTTAAAAATACATTTATTGAATATTTTCTAAAAGTATACAGTATCACAATAATTTCGAATCACCAATGTTCTATAGGCAGGGCCTCATCCCAAAGCCATTATAGGCTATGTCTCTATGGTTTTAATGATGATGGAATTCCTAAATTCCCTTGAACAGACATTCCCAGTCTGGGGCGCATAACCAGTAGGAAGCTTGTCCGGTTTCCTAATCCTAATCCTAATCCTCCTGCAAGACACAGGTAATATAACAGCAATAAGTCACAAGAATTGCTGTCCAAGTGTCCTTTTTGAGTCTTTGTTCTGTTTTCACCAAATTAATGTGTGGTAAATCCCAGGAACGAAACCAAGGTTAAAAACGAAGATATGAAGTGATATATAAATGGATAGGAGAACTGGGCACTATTTAATTCAGAGAAGGAAGGGGAAGAGAGCAAAAAAGATCTTCCAGAGTGTCTTTCCTTTCCATGTTAAGGCAAGAAGGACCCTTCACGACCACAGATTTTCACATATTCCTTGCATAACAGCACATTCTATTTAGTGCATTGACACATTTGGACAGGATTCAGAAATATTAATCCTTCTTCATTTGTAACAGTAAGTAATTGTCCACATGTTCATTTAACTCCACACAAAATTCAACTGATTTTGAAAACTGAACAGTTCTGGATGCAGTTCTTGGCCGAGATTTCCCAAATGCCATAAGCAAAGGCCATGAATTGTGTCTGAATGCTTGGCAAATGCCAGGCCACAGGAATCAAACAGGTGGAAAGGCTTCTTTTGGCCCAGTCACAGCCGCTGATTTGACAGATGGAAATACTTTGTTTTGAGAGGGCCTTGTGTCATATTCAGTTTTGACAACTGCCAGAGGCAGAACTGAGTGATCTGACCCAGGCTGTCAACTTCCAGCTTTTTATTGACACCACTGAGTGAAAAATGGGACATGTGAGCAAACTACAGACATGCTGGGAGATTCAAGGTACACCAATTAGTGATGTTATCTGAATTTCTGACTTTTCGTATGATATTAGGTATTTCAAAATCATCATTTCTATAGAATACTTAAAAATATTTTTTTCTCATTGGACACCTCAAATCTTCACTTCCCAAGCTGTCAATTTGCCATGTACTTTGTGATATCAGTGACAATTCACACCTTTTGGGCAGAGACTAATTTGTTTCACGTTGATATAAATTGGGTATCATTTATTTGATGTCGACAGAATGACAGCAAGAAAACACAAGTAACTGGAACCAGGTCCTCTGTCTGCAAATACTTCGTGACTTGGTGATGGCAACCAAATAAGACATACTCAGATTCCCAAAAGTATTGTTACGAACAACTGTCAAATTAGTTAAAAACAGATTCTAGAGGCTGAAATTAACAAATTGTCTCCATTCATGTTTTATTGCATAGGGGATAAGTATTTAAATGAAAGAAAAATAAATTTTAAAATGTGAATTCTTTTCTGCAGTTAAAGAAAATTCATGTTACTCATCACAATGGAGAACATTACAAATTCAAATCACTTGAGGTTTAAGTCCTCTGTTTTCCTGGCTTTCATGTTATTTCTTGCAAGAGTTTTATATACAATAATTCCTTTGCAGAGGTACCTAGACAAATGCTACAGAAGTCTCTGACTCTCTTACTCCTCCTCCTTCCCCATCCACACCCCGACTCATCCCCTGCTGGCTCCTGCTCCCTCAGTTCACTCAGATGAACTAACTTTCTCATGCTGCTCAATACATTTGCTTAAGGCTGCAAGAGCTTCTTGGAAGAGCACCCAGGGCTTCTTGGAAAGCAGCTGATTCCATTCTGAAGCTGAAAAGAAGTGTTAACCTAGCTTCTCATGCTGTCTGAGATGAGGGTGGAAATTTTTGTCCATAAAGAGAAGATGGCTAATCCTAAATTTCATGTACAATTTCATCTCAGTGATTTGCGAAAAAGCCTTATTCCATGTTTCCTCCAGACCAAAACAACAGAAATGAACATACTTTGTCCAAGTTATCAACACAAATGTTAGAAATGCAACTATCTGTATTATTTTTCCTGTTTCCTGTTCACCAGATTGCACCATTTCACATCTGTCACGAAATTTTACAGAACTAAACTAAGAGTGAACCCTTCACACAAGGCTAGAAGTCCCTTGAATGTGTACAAACAGCAAAAGGGCAGTGACAGGTCACCTCACCTCCAGGCAGGTGGCTTTGGAGATCTGTATCTTCACACTAGTCTGCTAGGAACACATTCATAAGCATTAGGAATAGTCCACAAATAATTTTGCCTTTCTTTTTCAGGCTGCTTTGTAATTTTCAAATGACTGGGGGGAAGCAGGAGTAACTACGGGACATGGAGCTGGTCTGAGAAGATGAAAATCCAACAAATTGTGCAGAGGTCTCAGCAGAGAAACAATATAGGCAACTGTTCTTGAGGCTCTTTTTGGAGTTTTAGGTGCACATTATACTAATGTAATTATAATGGGAGTAAGAGTAAAAGAGTAAGCAGCTGCCATACATTTTTGCAAGGTAGTAAGGGGAAGACATCCATTCTAATATTTAAAAGCTCTTATTAATTATTGTGGATCACTTTTTGTGGTAAATAAGTATAACTTTTACTGCTGTCCCTGCTCTAGGTTTCATGTGTATAGAATAGACTACAGATGGAAAACAGAGTATCCCCCTGAAAGCCATGGTTTTGTGAGAGTGTGCACGGTGAAATACAACAGTAAGTAACATGCTGAGAATCAGGGTGTCACTGTAAATCAGATCTCCAAGTATTGCCCCATAACTAGTCAAGTCAAAAGAAGAGGGATTAAAAAACTAGAAAACCTAGCTCAGGAGTTTTAATCTAGGTTAAGAATTTGGGCAGAACCTTATGAAACTGACCTCAAGAGCTTATCCAAGAGCAGCAGGCTGCCAAATCCAATACTGTAAGGCTGCCAGCACTGCTCTAGGATGGATCCATGCCCCACTCACTTTCTACCATTGTATTCCATGAGGATTTTGTTTGTCATAAGTTTCCACTAAAACCAGCCACCAAAACCTGGTCTCTACCCATAATCAAACTTCCTGAGCAATCCTAGGAAGTCCATCAATTCCCAGAAGCTCCAGATTCCCTGAAAGCATGCCATGGGTCTGGTCCAGGGGAGCAGCACTGACCATCACATGTGGAAGAGCTAGGCTGTGTGTTCCCAGGAAATGGGATCCCACAGTACCCATGCAAAGGGAATCCACAGCTGCTCCCCTGAGGCAGAGGTGGGCATGCCTGAGGTTCTGTATTTCAGTGAAACTTAACTTACAGGAAACTCTCATTATAAATTAGCCATGTTAATGTTAATGCTGTGGAACAGAATACATGTAAAGTATGCAAGACACACACACACAAAAAAATCTTCTAGAAAAAAATTCTCACTAAAACAAGTCAGATTCCTTATATGAGGTCTTCACAACTCCCACACAAACAGCAGCTTCTTTGTTCCCCTTTGTTTTACTGATTTATTGCTGGAATGTACCAGAGCGTTTTAAAATCACTTTCTATTGCCAATACATGATTGTCTCACACTATCAAGCATAACTACCTTTCACTATTTACCAGTGGTGGTGAATTTAGCATGTTGACCTTCAGAGAAAAAACAGATCAGAGTTTAAAGTCAGTGTTGAAAATTATAGTGATCAATACAAGATTTAAAAGCAAATTAATTGGAGAAATAGGTAGAATTACTTACAAATGCATAGATCACTTAAATTGTTTCAGTCAGTCATTTTATTGGTTTTAAAAGACAGAGGAAAAGAAGTAGAAGGCAAAATGAGGTTGCAGCATTAATAACAAGTTAAATGCAGCTGGACTTATAAACAAAGCTGCCAAAAGCACTGGAGGCCCCTGTTTTAATTGCATGAATGTCCAAACAGTCATGTTTGGCATAAAGCATTCAAGGAGTATCCTCAAAAGTCCACTTTTGGAGAAGAGGCAGAAATTATAAGTCTGGGCTTTATTCACAACAGATTAGTCACACGGGTGTTGCATAATTTTCTTCAGACAAAGACTGAGCTAGTGGGGAGAGAAGCTCATGCATTGGCTTTTGGATGAAGTTTTCATGCATGAAGGGGTATTTTGCTAAGTTATAGAGGAGGCAAGAATGCAAATCTATAACTAAAGGGATTGGAATAGCTACAGCAATTGCTTTTTCTGGTCTAAGAGGCTACTGAGCCACATTTGATATGTAAGCACATTTGACAGGGTCAGGCAAATTTTACCCACACAAACTCAAACAAGAATGAGAGAAGGTAAATTTTACCCACTGAAAATCATAGGATATCGATCAATTTTCCCCCATTAAGGAGACAAAAGTGCATGAAAGTTTTGATTTGGAGAATATAAGGATACAGCTAGTTTAAAAGATATGCAGTTCTAGCTGTCTACATCTTGAGTTTACACAACTGATACATTAAATAAATTCTATTTTGTGAAAGTGACTTTTGATCAAAAAAACCAAACAAACATAAAAGCAGATTATTTTGCTGGAAGATATATGTGAAACTGAGGAAAAGCCACAATGTGGAAGGGGAAAATGGGAAGGGAAAGATGAGGGCTGTTATGTTTGTGGAGCACTGGAAGGAAAATTGGCGAAAGTGTTCTGAGAAGCTCGTCAAATCCTAGTTCTCCTGTCTGTGTACACAAAATGTCATGGAATAGTTTGAGTTGGAAAGAAACTTAAAGATGTTCCAGCTCCAACCCCCACACCATGGGCAGGGACACCTTCCACTAGACCAGGTAGCTCAAAGCCCCATCCAAACTTGCCTTTAGCATTTCCAGGGATGGGACACCCAGAGCTTCTCTGGGCAACCTGTTCCCATCACCCTCACAGTAAAGAATTTTTTTGTAATATCCAATCTAAACCTACACTCTTGGCTGTTTAACTCCTTGTCCTATCCCTGCATGCTCTTGTGAGAAGTCCCTCTCCAGCTCTCTTGCAGACCCCACTCAGGTTGTTCTAAGATCCTTCCTAGAGCCTTGCCCTCTCTAGGCTGAAAAACCTCAACTTTCTCAGCCTGTCTTCACACAGAGCAGAGAAAGGGATAGTGGAAATTATAAAATCATAGCAGTTGGAAAGATATGACGGGTGGTAAAACCCACTTAGCAGATATTGTTTATTTGGAATAGAGCATTATATGTCCATATGGTTCAGAGGTCTCGAGATGCATTGGAATCTATAACATTGCTGTAATACTTTCAGGCATCCTCCATTTTGTTGAATTCACTAGATTGAAGCTGTGGCCTTGAAACTCTTCAGGCCAGGGCCAACATATGCCAATTAATTTAGCAAACTACAATCCAGACTGTGGTTTTTGGAGGACTGCTCATACTAAAATAGTGATGCAAGAGTAAACAAATCTATTACGGGTCCTGCCTTCCTTCTACAAATTTTTAAAAATCCATTTCTATTCTTTTCAAGCACTACTGACAAAAATTCCTAATGCAATGGTAAGCTGTGGAAAATTGAATTATGTCTTCTTGCTTCATGCAAGCTTTGGACTTTTTTCTCTTACCAATTCTAATTTCTTTCACTACTTCGTTCATCTGAGGCTCTAGAAGAAAATTCAGGCTGGGTAATTTTGACCCTAATTATCACATATTGTTAATATTTGGAAATGAAATTACAAAAGCAATTGTCAAGTCCTAAATTCCTGGAAATTACTTTCCTTCACCCTCAGATACACTATCCTCCCTCTTTGGTTTGTTATGATAGCACTTAATGTTGGTTGACTTGTTGAGGTCTGGTGTAATCATAACAGCACTTTCTGATGGCTGGTTTAGTGAGAACTTGTGTTAGATTCAACCTTTCTCTGATGCAAGATGCACCAGTAAAATTCCTGTACCATCCAAAAAGCTTATGAGTGCCTAATTCAGTACACGTTCTTTGGTGGGTTGAAAAGGAGAGGGAAAAGTTGATAAAGACTAAAAATTTTTGGGTTTTTGAAAATCTTGTTTCATTTTCTGCCATTCAACAATGCTCTGAATAAAAAGTGAAGCCCCATTTGCTGTAACATGAACACAACAGCTAACTTTTATGGTAGCTGCAGTTGACCAAAGAGTATCAGATACTCATGAAGTGGAGAAGTTTGGTGAAAAGTGTCAGAAATTTCTCCTAAATTATATTTTTAGAAGTTAATTATCATTTCCTTATCACATTTAGGTATGTAATCTTCCAAAGAGATGCTATTAACAGCAACTGTGAGGAAAGAAGATGCTAGACATAGTGCAGTGATTGAGGTTATTCATAACTGTACATCTAACTTATAGTTCATTCTCTACCTGTGCAATTCTGAATAGGAAAATAACCTGCTCTGCCTCTTCTGGGTGGATGAAGAAAGTTATCATATTAGTTGTAGAAATAAAACACTCATGTTACAGGCAAGCCCTGGAGGTAAACTAATTCTCCTTAGTTCACATTTAGTGATGATCAATAACCTCTCATTTTACTCTTCAAATGTTAAAATACTTGAACCATCCCTTTTGGAATCTGTAATGACAAACCAGGGAAATGACTGTATTTCAAACATACTTTAACTGGGTTTAAAGCATCCACACTCAAATAACAGAGCTGTCGAGACTTACCTTCAGTCTGTAATTCATGCTTAAGTCGTGGTCTCAGCTGTGCAATTGAGCAATTTGATCATGTGGACAAATAGATAGGGTTTTTTTAAGAATCCTTTTAAGGCACATAAAATCGGAACTGAACAGAGAGTTTGCAGAAGTGAAAATCATTTTTATTTTTCATTAGATCCATGCTGTAAATCTCTGGAGACTTTCCACTTGTGCAAGAGTTAGTATTTCTATGTCAGAAGCATTGCATTTAGAAAGACATCTAACCTAACCCTGGCTGGTGCTAATCTGAATTGTATAAAAAGGTTATATGACTCTCCCAGATCTAAACATGAGGTAAATTGCTTTCGGCTTTTATTCCTGAAAATATTGTCTCTGAAATATCTTCCCATATGAGATGAAAATTTCTAGAGGTAGTGAAAGAAAATTGTATGCTGTGAAATAGATTGCTGTAGCAGAGAAAAAGTGCTACTAAAATAATCTATTGATCCTTGATCTCACATTTCCTCCCAATTAAAAATTGTTTTGAAATAGGTTATGGCTATGTATTAAAGAATGAGCATAGTTTTAGTGTTAAATAACTTATCCCCATGAAAAGTTTTAGGATCCCATTCCCTGACTATCTACGTCTCATGCAGTTTTAGCTGCCTTTGAAAGGCAGGGATTCATCCCAGGAATGTTCCATATTGATAATTTGTTCTGCTCTGGGAGGGGTGGACTGAGAGAGAGTGCAGGACTCCTTCTGTATCTCAATAAAACCTAACAATCAACAGTTTAATAAGATAACTGCTTCAAGTGGACAGGATGAGAAAAGGCATATGGACAACAAGTAAATTTTACATGACCTCAGTGGCAGGGCACCCTCAATTCATGTAGCCTGGAATGGTGGATTTTCTCACAGCTCACTGCCCAGAGCAAACCCTGTCCATGGAAGCCTCTTTTGCTCATTCCAACCAATGAGCACAGATAGGTTGCAGGCTGCATTAATAACATTAATAACATATGGGCTTCTCAAGCCCTTAGTGTGAGTGGAACACTGGAACAGATGTGGTCTGCTCAAGATTCTGGTAATTCCTTGAAGACAATGTCTTTCACAAAGCTCCCAATACACAAGTCCAGTCCAGGCGGAGTTCCCTCAAGCCCTCAGAGTCCTCCAACACCCTTGCAGCAGCCATTGCTCTCTTGTATCCTCTAAGCCCACATCCTGAAACACTGCCTTGACATAATGCTATGAAAGCACACACTACTCCATCAAGCTGCCACACCATGTGCCTGAGAGCATTCTCCAAACTTTTCTTGAACTCTGTCAGGCTTGGTGCTGTAACCACTTCCCCAAGGAGCCTGTGTTCTGCAGCATAGTATGCTCAAATTAATCATGGAAGACGTGATTAAATTCTTTAGGGTTTATATTGTATGAACTATTAACTGTTACAAAGTTAACAGTTAACAATGCCAAAACCAGCCAGAGAGACCCTGGATAGCTAAGACAGATCACTAAATCTAGGAAGAAGTGGGGTTTCAGACATACTCCAGTTTTCAGCTTCTTTCCCTCGATTGTTTTCTAATATTTTTTAGCCATTTTCCTCAGACACCAAACTCTTTTCATTTAGCAGACAGACTGACAAACTGGTCCTTAAATTCAGTGTAAGTAGTCATAAACACGATTTTACATGTAATCAGTAGATCCACAAGTCTTCTGCTAGAACTAGTTTGAAAACAGCCCAAAGTCAGCCACATCTCTGACATCTGACTGCAGTCAGCTGAACAATCTCTCCTTCTTCTCCAAACTGCATTGTGGATATCTGTATGACATTTTATTTTTCAATCCTCCTGTAAATTGGCAAATTTTCAGTGTTTTTCAAAGGAGCAAGCTGACGCAATTTCTTTCCTGACCCAACAAGAAATGTGCATAATTTCGACCCTAAATGATGCCTGGATTTGGTTAGAAATCTCGCCTAAAAGTTAATAAAAGTTAATGCATTTGTCATGTTTTTCTTTCTTGATATAATCCTTCAAGAGTCCTTCATGGGTGCTGGAGTTCTCATTGCACTGTAAACACTAAATAATAATAAGATCTAGTTCTTTTCTTCAAAATATCCTTCATATATCTGCCTACCAAGCCTAGTAAAATATCTGACTCACATATACTTTTCTATGGCAGAGGTATCTATTAGTTAGATAAAATATATCTAAGAGTTCTCCCTTGTTTAAAGACCTCAGATCAAGTTAAGAATATTTTGGAGCAATTAAAATGACACCAGCTTGTGAGAAGAGCACTTAAAGCTGAAAAGCCTTAAAAATGTGCTAAGTGGAAACCTTTTATTAAAGTGTCTTTCATAAGAAGAAAAAAGTAGTTCACTGCCCTCAATTAGACCAGCCAAAAGGCTGAAGGGAAAAGAGAATGCCTTTCCAACTTGCTGTGGATGCAGGAAGGGCCAGAAAAATTAGCAGACGTGCTCATTTGGTGAGGGGCCGGAAGGCATCACAGCACTTCAAGAGCTCTTTGTTCAAATTCCACTTCAAATTAGAAATGAGATAATTTCCCTGTTAAATTGTCCTTGCTAGACATTGCTTCTTTTTTTCCAAACTGTACTTCTTTCTTCTTTGAAATGAGTAAGATTGCACCAAATGGCTGGTATTTTCAAGAACACTGGGAAGAAAATCTTAGGAGAGTATTTTCACCTTTCAGCCTCTATCAAGCCATATGCTGTCAGTACTGTCACCCACCTAATTTTAAAGGAAGAGAACAAAACATAAACCCAAACAACTGTGCAGTTCTTTCGTCCTTGATTACAACTGAGGAGAAGATATTTTTATTCAAACAGTCCATTTCCACAATCTTCCTCTCTTCATCTCCAGCCACCTACTGTTACCCATAGTTCAGAGTTTTTGTGGCAGACCCTTGTTAAAGATCTGACAGGACATTATTGAAACACCACAATGCAATGGAAAGAATGGCGAAAAATTCAACAATATATTATTGCATCCAGCCATCACAATAGCTAAGTTAGAATAGAATAAAATCTTGAGGAATTCAAAAACATTGAAAACAGGCTTGATAAGTCATGTTCTCTAATGTAAAGTAATACTCCCTGTCGTGTTTTAACATTAGGTAGCATGATTTACCCCTTAGAGGTACCTCTTATTTTTCAACCCATTTGTGCAATATTCAATTATTTGTATATCATCCAAAGCATGCCAACTTCTCTTACATTGTCCTGTACATGATGAGTTCTAAGAAATCATTTTTATCCCAACCAGATGCTTCCAGAATTCTCTGAGCTTAATGGCTCTTCCTTCTGCAACAGTCATCAGAGACCTTTCAAGAACCTTATCTCCCTGGCCACAGGCAGCCTTTTCTCTGATGCTTTTTTCCTTCTCATCCTGTCACTTTCTTTACTTTTCCTTTATTTATTCTCCTCTTTCATACATTTGTCTTTCCATGTGCTTGTCTTGGAATTTAAAGGAGCTTAATCTAATTAATGGTTACACATTCTCATAGGTTATGACTGGATTTCATTATCAACATCTATTAAGGCAATTGTAACATGAATTTATACCTATCACAGTGATATTCTTTCCAAAGCTTTGTTGAGTAAACAGCTTCACGTAACAGGTCTTCCATCTATTCAGCTAATGTCACTAAAATAAAACAAGCAATCAAGCAGTAAAAATAATACTAAGTAGGATTACTTCTCTCTTGTCTTGCACCCTCTGACCAAAGGCAATAAGACACTTAAAGTACACACCTGTGGAAAACAGCAAAACATCACAAACTGAAGGAGGTGAAGATAGGAGGGAATGTAATTCCTGAAATCATTGTAGGAAACTCACACATTACACAAACAGCCATATCTATTCTGACATTATATGTTTAGATCTTGATTCTGAAGCTGAAGGCTGTTCACTCATTATTTATATTAAACAGTATATAATGAGATTTCTTTTCAAAAAAAAAACAAGTGTTGTGAAATATTTTACCAGGCTTTGCTACCCTTCAGCTTTACCAACTGTCCAGGTTGCAGTGTCACAACACCTGGGGGATGTCTGGGTGAGAGCACTGCAGGACTGTTGGTTCCTCTGTATTTCACAAGAGCCAAGGGCAGTGGCAGGTCAAGGGTAATTTTCCTCGGGGATGACAAACTGCCTTTGAACCAGCACATAATTCACATTTAGTGACCAGAGCTTACAAAAGAATCCATACCGGTGATGAACTTGCTGATATTGATCACTGTAATGAGCTGGGTTTTCTAAATCACATTCACTAAATCAGAGTTACTGAACAGCTAGTTCTGCTGAGGAGTAAATAATGCAATCATTTCCACTTAATGTTTTCAAGACTCTCAACTGGAAAAATTAATCCAAACAATTGTTAAATGACCCTGAATGTTACCTGTGACATACTTTGTTCTGAGACCAGGTTCTCGAAGAACAGATTTAAAAGCTTTTTTGCATATTTATCTGAATATTTCAATGACATCTTTGTGTTGTAATTCAAAATAGAATTTCTTTCCACAAAAATTACCAAAACCAAAAAAACCACAAATGTGCCAGTCTTCTAATGAACCTGAAAATAGCTCCATAACTGATATTTGAAGCACACAGGCATTTCTAGCTCAGATATTTGAAACAAATTGATCTCTGTTCAGTTTTCAACATTAATAAGTAAAATTTGAATTTGTAATAAAATAAACTATTTAGATAATAAGTAGGATCTCTTTCTACTTTCAGAAATTTGTGAGATTGCAAATCCATTCCAGTCCTCCTCAAACACTTTTTATGTATGAGCAAGTTTATAGAACCAGAAGTCTTCACTCAGCTTGAGATTAAGCTCTCAATACACATTCATATTTAGTCCTTCACTGGTTTAAAACCTGATTTTAAAAATTGATGATGTAAACTGTGCAGTTACCATTAGAACAACTCCACTACACTTATCACAACACAAGGCCTCTACCAAAGACTTTATACTTACACCATCACTGTGTCAAATACAGCATAAAGAGTGAATGTTCAGTCTTTTGAAATGTGTTAAGGCAGCTTCCAAGTGACTCAGTAAATCAAAGCCAAGTGACAGTGACTTCTCAAAAGTTCATCCATCCTTTCTCATAGCAGTTATGCTCTGCTAATGAACTTTGAATAGCCAATCATAATTTTATTATTATATTATTTAAGTGGCAAAAATCCAAAATTTATTTCAGTTGCTGAGTCACAGCCTTTGTGATATTTTCAAATCATAGGAAAAAACTCGTTCTTAAGTCTCTTAATTTTAAAACACAGTATTCTGCACCCTGGCCATTTGTTTGGTTCCATTTCAGGAAATTCCTAAAAACTGCATCCAAGTAGAAGCTAATGTTTAAATTCAAGGCTTCTCTGAATCAGAGCTGCAGTAATTAGTGAAAATTTTTCCCAAGTGAGAAGAGACCGCAGAAGGAGCTTCAGCCTCAGCCTCTCTGAATATGTTAGGGACACTCCAGTCCCACAATGAGAACACCCAGCCAGCAGGGAGGCTGCTGAAATGTGCACCAAGTCCACGAACAGATAAATGGAGAATTAATTGAAGAAAAACCATGCTATATTTAGTTCTTCACTGGAGGAACCCAGTAAGAGTAGGAGCAGAGCTCTTATTTGTGATGGAAGCAGAACCATTGTAACAAAAAACCAGAAAAGTGGCAACAAGAAAAGAGTTCTGCACTAAGAGCACTAGGACATGATTTTCTTTTCTGCCTTGTGGTTGATTCCATCACACATGCATTGAACTCTCGCATACTCCCACAGCTAAACCTTTCAGAAGGGAGCCCAAATAATGTAAGTGGTGAACACACTGGTTAGGCCAGTGGGATTGGAGCACACAAACAAAAATGTAATGACATAAAAGAATGGAATTTCACTCTTTAAAACTTGCATTTTTCCAGTACCATTCTCTGTGGTATGAGTGGTGGGGATCCTCAGAAAAAAAACAGTTAGTCTTGTATTGCTAACCACAAGGGAATCTTACCATCCTCCTTTCTAGTTATTACTTCTCTGTTCTCTCAGCCATTTAATGGCATATATATGAGCTTGTAAAGTCTGACTTGACTGTCTGTCACATACACATTAGTATGCATAAGCATTAGTACCAAATAATAAGAAAAGGATTCTTTGTTTCTGTGGGCTTCATTCTGTGTCTGAAAAAAATTTCTCTTTACATGATGTACTAAATTTGGCATGACTGAGCCATTAGAATATATTCATCCCAGCTTAAAAAATAAGTAAAAATCAAGAACCATAACTGCTCAGATGTTTTCCTGATTTGAGGTAAAACAATTTTAATTCTCAAAGGAATTAAACACAGTGGTCTGCCAAACTGGCATCTGAGGTGTGGACTGAGGGGCTGATCTAACTTTGCCAACAGAAATATTAACAAGGATCTGGGCAATAGAAAAAATCCCCAGGCAGCTACATGAGCTGAGTGATTATTTCTTCTTGAACTTGCTCACAGTGACAATTTAAGCAGCTGAGTCTCACTGACTCCAAAGTTAATGGAAGTCTTCTGTGACTACTCTCATGCAAAATTCAGTTTCAGTGTTATTTGCAGCTGCCAGGGTTGTTAGTCACCACAGAGAAAGTACTAAGGAGTATGTGTAAAAGAGCAGCTATTCAAGGCTAAATCTTATAATTTTTATTATTCTGATCACCTTTCCATCTTTGCATCTTTTCCCATCCTTCTGTTTGGTTTTATAGCTTCTGAGGCTGAATTCTCCCATAAATACATGTTCAAACTGCACTTTGTATCAGGGAAACCATTCTTTCTTTCATGTGATCATTCTGCTGGTAATGCAAGTTGGTCTAAAGTATAAAAAGTCAGCTTATGTAGAAAAGCTTGATATCAAGTATTTTTACTGAACAAAAGCTTCTTGAATTCAGTATATGCAGAAAGGGAAAACATGCAAGCAAATTACTGACTCAACATGAGTATAACTCTGTGTACAAGACTGGAAAAATAGGCTTAATTAACTAATTATATTTCTTCTTAAACTATTGATAAAGG
The DNA here is from genome assembly GCA_013397295.1 of Polioptila caerulea. Lineage (NCBI taxonomy): Eukaryota > Metazoa > Chordata > Aves > Passeriformes > Certhiidae > Polioptila > Polioptila caerulea. Next base: position 109,947 of record VYXF01012751.1, read on the forward strand.
GCTAACAGAACTCTCTTAAGGTTTGTGTATGTTCCTGTTTCAAAAGCACTGTGATTTCCCTTTTCCAATTGGGCACACTTCATCAAATAATAAAAGCTCCAAGAGAGTAAAACAGCTAGAGGTGTGTTCTTTAAGAAAAAGCTGATGTAGAATATGCTAAACAATATTCAGATCAAGGTAAATTTGCATGTCATTCATCTACAAACAGGGTATATATCCTCACATTTCACTCAGATCTGGTGCACAGTGAGGTGTGGAAGTAAACACACAAATATTAGTATTCTGGAGGTCTCACATTAATATAGAAATAGTAAAAATAGAGGTTGAAAAAGCTATTTCTCTTCTGATTTTTTTTAGTCAGTCCTTCCTTTTCACAACAATAGTTACTGATCTTTTCTGTGCTTTTCTGTTTATCATCAGTTTCTGCTGTAATATTATTCTAAACCAAATTTAGTAGTCACTCTTCCAGACATTCTTTCAAGCTCCTGTTTCTCTACATTGTCTTCTTATCTAAGCAGACTTGATCATGTGTTTGTTTCTGTTCGAAACAGGAGTTCCAGCTCTTTGCAGTGGCAGCACCAAACATTCTGTGCAGAAGAAGCAAAGGAAAGTCCAGTGCTGTAAGTTTAGCTATTGCTGCCAAATATTCCTGCTCCTTTCTAAGCCAGGTTTTCCTTAGCCTTCACCCCTTATTCCCCTTGTACCCAGCATACATTTCCCGTCAGCTGACCCTTGGGAGAGATGCTTCCAGTTGCCAATGCCACTGATACACAGTTTCCACTACTAAAGCCAGGAAGGATGGATAGCAGGGTAAATAGACTTGTCATGAAGATTGTACAGAAAGGAGAACGTTGGAGTAATCTGCAACAAATACCTTATTTCTTCAGGAAAGAAAGCTAGTGCAGGAGAATGTGCATGTAAAAGTTTTCTTTGAGAATTAAGCTTGTGTGTAAAATCATAAAATTTTACACAATATGTTTATATAATCCATCAGTTGCAAATACTCCTCTGGATATTTCAAAAAAGCCTTAATTTTTAGTCATTAGAACACTTGGGATTTTTCATAGCTGTTAAAAGGATCTTCCATATGGTATTTCACAATAAATTTAGCTACATAATATGATTCATTAAGACATTCCTGTGCATAGAACTATTAAATGTGCAGTCAACTTATTACACTGAATTGTTTAACCCACTTATGTAAAGTGTCTCAGCATTATTATCCTAGTGATCTTAAAAGAACTTCTTTAGACTGAAAATACTTCTGACTTCTTTTCTTCAGAATTAACAAACTGTGCACATTTTGGTTAGTGCTTGGGGCTTAACTACATGAAAATACACAGGGAGGGTATTATATGATCATTAAATAACATTAAATCCCTTTGGGAATGTTCTTATTCTGAATTTAAGTTGCTTTTTTCCAGCTAACTTGTCTCACTTCCAGAATAAACTAAAATAAGAGAAATTTAGACAATTGAAAATAATACTAAATTAAGGGTACTTTACTACTGCGAGTACAGAGATGGACAATTATGTGATTCAGGTAAATGAAATCTTAATTTCAATACATTTCTTGTTTCCAATACATAATCTTGTTTACTATTTCTTTAAGTGTCTGCCTGAAGACAAGGCCAGAGAACTACTCAGGCTATTTACTCATCACTGTACTAACCAGAATTTCTATTCATTATTTATTTAATTAAATTAGAAATTGTTAGTTAGTTAATTAATTAATTAGCTTTGGCAAAAGACTTGCTTTTCTAAGAGGCTCCTCTATTAGTGAGCCAGAAAAAGAGCCATACAGGAATATATTTCTATGACATGCTTTACAAGCAAAACCTGCTCCTGGACCTCTGCAAATACCTGTTTAGTTAGAAAAGATTGTGGTAAAGCAACAATTTACAGGCATTTTAGATAAACTGGATGTATTCAGATCAATGAATTTTACTACAGGGCTGAACAAAAATGACCACTGTAATTAAAGTGTTGCTATTTGTAATTTTATTTTTTTAAGTGACAGATAGGTCAATGAGAGCTGGCAAAAGGCCAGCTAAACACACAGCTTTGAAAAACATGGAAAAAGAACCTGGGGAACTTTTGGCTGCTCAGCCTCCCCTCAGTCACTAGGAAGACACTGGAGCACAACCTATTCAATCAATTTCTGAGTCAACAAAGGACAAAAAGAGAATTTCAAACAGTGAACAGCAAGTCCTTTACCAAGGGCACTTTGCACTGACCAAGGTGATAGAACAGCCATGGAACAGCTAGGGCTGGAGGGCACCTCTGGAGACCATCAAGTCCAACACCCTTTTGTGAAGCAAGCTGCCTGGGACCACATGCAGGCTTCCAGGTTGTCCAGGGATGGTCACAGCCTCTCTGACAACCTCTTCCAGTGCTTGATCATCCTTAAAGTAAAGGTTTTTACTCCTGTTTTAGTGGAATTAGCCATATTTCAAATGGTGCCCCTTGCCTCTTGTCCTGTCACTGAATAGCACTAAGAGCTTTGCTTTGGTTCTTTGCTCCCCTCCATCAGTACATGATACAAAAAGATCATATTAAAAAAAGAAAAATACATGTGAGGATTGGAAAGTAATGCATGATCTTGTTTATTTACTAATATTTACAATATAAATATTTAAAAATATTATAACACTAATTTAAACATAATGATTCATAGCAGAAGGTCACTTAGATCATATAAACCAGACTCTTCATTTTTTGCTAAAAGGAAAGGTTTAGATTTTGATGTAAATTTGGAGCCCTCCTAATCGAAATCAGAAAAACCAAAAAAGTAAATAAGATTATTTTTATAAAAACTAAAACATCCCTTTAATTTTATTTTTAATATGTAATTGATTTAATGTACAACCACTAGAAATCTCCAAGTTTCCAACTTGTTTCAAGGTGTTAATATTTACCTGACTTTTTCTAGAAAAGCTTAGGGATTTTGAAAGCAGCAAGTGTATTCAAAAATAAAAACTCAAATTTCTTTCCATATTCCATAGAGGACTGAGAATTTTTACAAAGCCCTTTAGAGCACATAAGAAAACCAGATTTAAATGAGGCTCCCACCATCCTTGTGGATGAACTAAAATGGATCCTGGGACTGCCCATTACTCATTAGCTGGGTCAGGCATTATCCCAGAAGCAAACAAGGAACAAGAGATTCAAATCTGAATGTTCAGAGTGAACAGTTCCATTTTAGGAGCAAAGCATTTGAAACAAAGAGCATGTTTTAGGTAAGTGTTGTCTCTCAAATATTTTATTTTATTGGGTTCCTGTACTTTGGCTTCATTAAGACCTATTCCTTCATTTATCTGTAGTTAAGGAGGGTTGGTGGGGTTTTTTTAATCTGGACCTGAGCAGATAGTCTCTATCCTGATCCTTTGGTTTTTTCTTAAAGAAATAACTCACTAATTCAGTGTTACTTCTATTTATTTTGTTCTAATTATACTTAGGAAAAAACCAAAAAATGGTGGGTGATGTGAGGGGATGGAAGAACAGCAAGGCAAAAGCTTTGTATATTAACTGCAATTAACTACAGTGCAACTCAAAATGGCACTTTATTGACAGATGGACAAATGTAATTGCAGGTCCCAAGGGCTGCAATTCAAATTAGATTTAACATTATAGCGGATGACAAGGAATTAATCTTATCAGAACACGTGCCTGTGCTGTGTTTGCTGCTACATATGCCTATTTTCATCTGGCTGGCTCTTAAATATATGAAGCTACAAGAGCATATGCAGTACACATGCTTGTCACAGCTGGGTGACAGAACAAAACAAAGTAGGATGTAAAGGGTGAAAATGAACTTTTATCTTCCACACGGAGAGATCATTCCAGGAGCCAGGACAGAGACATCTGTGGGTGAAGCAGGTGAAAAGGTGTCCTTAGAAGGTAGCCACTTCCATGCAGAAAGCTGGAAACACACTGTGTTTGGCAGTACTCTTTAGTGGCTCCTGGAAGACAGGCACAAGCCTGAATGTACCAGTTCAGTGATGGAACAGAAGGCAATATCTGGGGACATGTGCAGGGGAGGAGACATTAGAGATATGCCAGGAATGGGGGGAATGGAGCCCAGTGGGGAGAGGACACTGAGCTCCTGAGCCTTCCTGAGGAGAAGGTCCAACTGAGACACATTGCCCAGACTGTCACTTCCTTGTGGGCTTAGGAATCACTTCTGGTTTATTATTTTAAATTGAAACCTTTGACACGGACAGATTGGGTATGCAGGTGGGGAAAGGCAGGGATGAGGAGGTCAGACACATACATGGTGTGGACAGCTGATGAAAGACCTCACACGAGTCAATGAAGTCATTAAAATAGTGGGAAGAGAAGATGGAAAAATGGTTCATGAGGAACAACCTGAAGTTTACAAAAAGTTGCAGCAATTCTATGAGATGTAAATATGCTGCAGTAATGGACTGAAAAATATAGATAGAACAGTGCAAGTGCATATTAAATATCCTGCAGTTGCCCCACATGTTGAGAAACTGCCACTCTGTTAAACCCAGAAAACACCATGAAACTATTTCAAAACCTTTCAAAGGCTTTCTTACTTGCTTCTTACACATTTGTACATCATCAAATCACTCCATGTAAACATAATTTTGACATTTCAGCCCAACTAGTGCTTTTACCTCTGAGGAGGGATTTTTGTGGGGTTTGGTTGGGGGCTTTTTTTTGGTGGCATCTGTCACTGCTTTTATAATATTCTTTTAAACTGGACTTGTCATTTGAGACAAATTAATCTAGAGTTTCTAGACTGAAATAGGTGAAGGAACTGTAATTGTGGATAGTGTTGAGTGAGTAGTTGTCTCTGAAACGCAGCCTAGATAAGGTATACTAAGCAAGGATCTGCAGCAGTTATCCCTTTTCCAAAGCTCTTGTCCAAGGTGTTTTATGTTTCAGAGCAAAGTCTTATGTCTGGTCTGCAAACAAGGGGAGAAAACCAGAGACCCAGATATCAATGTTGGCAAGACATGGATTTTTTTCTTGTCTACAACATGGCCATAGCTGAACATCAATCCAACACTAGCTGCCTGCATTATTTTTGAGTGGCTTTCCCTGCTCTAAGCCATGGATTTCTCATTGATCCCTCAGGCTTACTTCCTTTTTCTTTCACACTTCATTTTACATGGCTTTGTTACAGAGGAACAAGTTCCAGCCCTTAAAGAGTTTCGATGCCTTTATCTGGCTATAGCATGAAATACTGAGAAGGAAATGAGATTTGATGAAGAATTTTGACTGCAGAAGGCTTGAAAATTCTTCATGGAGGCAGTTAACACAACTATACCTTAGAGCATTAAGTGCATCTTGTTAAATGCCCTGAGAATTTTGAAAGGGTCAAACTGAATTTAGATGTCAAAAAGCCCTGAACAATAGACCTTAAAGCTTCTTTAGTACAAATAGTGCTGCATCCTGCCCATACTCACTTGAAATACAAGATTTTCTAAAGATTTTTCTAAGATTTTTCTAAAATGAGGTAGTCTGGGAATCATGTCTAATATTGACTAAATCCCTCCGCCTTACCAAATGTGAGTTGTTTGTTTTTTTCTTAAAGCTTCCTCTCTTGCAAACCTCCCATGCATTACTCTTTAAGGAAAAGTAAAAATAATATTCAGGGCAAGCCACTTCAGCATTGATCTGTTCACCTCTGAAACATTTTTCCTTTTGAACAGAACATAGTGCTCCTCTTCTCAAAAACCTAGTCAGGCCATTTCATATGTCTGAAACAGCTCTAACACCTTGCTGTGTGAGGCATTTCTATTCCCATTAGACTTACACTGAGTCAAGACTGTCACCTGTGCCATACAGGTGCAGAAGAAATTCAGCTGTAGCTAACTGTCATCCTCAGTAAGACCCAAAGTAATGCTGTAACATTCTCTACAGATTTATTCTACCTTTCTTTTAGTAGGCTTCTGCATTTAAAGCACATTTCTTCTAAACTTTGTAGTATGTTACAACATTTAGAAGCAAATCTTATATCAAAACCTCTAACTGAAGTCTTTATAATGCAGTCTGTATAGCTCTGCTCTCTCACGCTCATTTCTGTAACTTAAAAGTCCTGCAAGGCTCTATGACTGCACTGGGTTTGTGTGGCCAGGTTCTGGCGACAGTGGGGCTACAGGGCTGGCTTCTGTGAGGAGCAGCCAGAAGGTTCCCCTGTGTCCAGCAGAGCCAGGGCCAGCCAGCTCCAGGACACTCTACTGTCCAAGGACAAGCCCATCAGAATCAGTGGTAGAGCCTCAGGGGCAATGCCTTTCAGAAGGGGGGAAATTACCCCAGTGCAGCAGCACCATTCCCTGTTCCCCTGTGCCTCTGAGAGGAGGATGTAGAGAAAATCAGGACTGAAGTTTAGTCCAGGAAGAAGAGAGGGATGAGGGAATGTTGGTTTTAGTTTTGTTTTTGTTTNGAGCAGCCAGAAGGTTCCCATGTGTCCAGCAGAGCCAGGGCCAGCCAGCTCCAGGACACTCTACTGTCCAAGGACAAGCCCATCAGAATCAGTGGTAGAGCCTCAGGGGCAATGCCTTTCAGAAGGGGGGAAATTACCCCAGTGCAGCAGCACCATTCCCTGTTCCCCTGTGCCTCTGAGAGGAGGATGTAGAGAAAATCAGGACTGAAGTTTAGTCCAGGAAGAAGAGAGGGATGAGGGAATGTTGGTTTTAGTTTTGTTTTTGTTTTTTTTTAATCTCCCATTACTCTACTCTGATTTAATTGATGGCAAATTAAGCTAATTTCCTCAAGTCAAGCCTGTTTTGCCTATGACAGTAAACAGTGAGTGATCTCTCCTGGCCTTATCTTGACCCTGTGCCTTTCATCATACTTCCTCTCCCCTCTCCAGCTGAGGAAGGGAGTGATGCAACAGCCTTGGTGGGCACCTGGAACCCAGCCAGGGTCAATCCACCACCATGGTTAATGATATGAAACCTGTTATCATTGCTAAAGTGTGGGTGTTTGGCACACCATGGTGAAGTGTCTGTCACCTCTACTGTCTGAGAGAACAAGCCTACAGGTCTTTCCAAATAGTTTCATTGTAATTTTACGGTTTTAAATTACCCTTCAACTCCTGTAAAAAAATATCCTGATGCAAACTATATGTCAGTAAAAGTCTAGGAATAAAATATATATTCAAATATTGAAAATTATTTAATTTTTCTTAATTTTTTACTCCAAAATAGATTAGACATGACAGTCTGTAGTGGGAATTATTGTAGGGATGGGAAGCAAGACATGCATATGTAGACAAAAGTACTCAGACTTCACTTGCAGTTAGCAACCATATAGCACAGACTCAAACCAAGAGATGTCCTTGTTTGGCTTTTGTTAGTTTTCTAGTGATGTTCAAGAGAAGTGGAGCCACATCTGGGGGTAGTCTACTCATGATTTAAAACACAAAGACAGTTCAGTGAACAAAGAAGATTTGACAAAAAGAAGCACTGACTGAGACATTGTCTTGTGCAATGGCTGAGCTCTGAACGTGTTTTTGTCACTGCCTGGAGCTGCACTAGTTTGAGGAATGGAGAGTCACAGGCTGTCTCTCAGTTCTTGAACAAGACAGGAAGGTCTGAGCAAGAGAAATGCTGCCAAGGCAATGTTTAATTTTTGCTCCTTCCTCAACGAGGACCCAGCTTTCAGTCAGAAATGAGCGAGGGGTTCCCACGTTGTTGTAATAAAACAGATGCCACCGTTTTCCAGCGCTGCTGCTGCAAAGCTAATGTAGGTGTGAGCTTCCCTGATTCCATAAAGAAAATCCATGAGCTTGTATGATCATATCCATAAGAGGAATGAGGAAAAGAATAAAAACCCAGTCCTCTCCAGGTGACAGAGCTTGTGGGCTCTCTTATAAGTGGAGAAGAAATTCAGTTTTTCATCTCTCTGTGAAAAACAATATTTTAAGCTGTGAATGGTGCTAAAAGATCCTTGACAAAGTAAAGATTTTTCCCATCGTGGCAGTCCTTCATTGTAGAAAATTGAAAATGTGCAGTGAGATAAGACTGAGGGGAACAAAAGCTGCAAGAGAAGAAAGAGGCAAGCTGGAGTTAAGAAACAGAAATGAAGCCAGAAAGACACATTAAATGTATCTAATGTGGACAGAAAAAAAGGCAATGAAATAAAACATTGGAATAAAAGAACCTTAGACTAGACTGAAAATTGTGAGCCAAATTTATTTGAACAAATAAATTTATTTGAACAAATATGTTCAAATAAAGGAAGAGAGATAGAGATGATGAAAATAGAGAAAACTGTGGATAATTAAAAAAAAATTACTATAAATTCTTTAGCATTTCTTTACAACATATTCACATTCATCACCTGTGCAGGTGTCTTCATATCAGGGATGTCCACATAGAAGGTACTGTGACCCTCCTCTACTGCTGACTGAAGGTTAGTGCTTCAGCTGTACTGGTGCAGGAGTGAAAATAGTGTGGCTCTGAGCTGGGTCTCCACCCCCAGGAAAAGAGAATGCAAGTGAAGATCAGCAACCAGAAAAAAAAGATGTGTTCTAATCTCTGACTTGGTTTTCAGACCCCTCTAATGAATTAGCTTTCAGAACAAGCAATGGGACCAAATCTCCCCCACAGCTACTGCAACAGCAGTTCTTTTCAATATATAAATCTCTTCCCTTGCCCTGACCCCAAAGTGTTTCTGTCTCACACAGAGATTTGTCAAATGTGGAGTTTTCTTTAAAACAATTCCTTACAGCTATTACAGTTAATGCGTTATTATCAAAGCTTTTCATTTTCAGTACTATTTCTCTTGGTTTTCTGTCCATTTAATTAAAAAAAAAAGAAAAAAGAAAAAAAAGAAAGTGTGTTCAGCCATGACTTTGGCAGCAGACCAAAGCAATTTGGAATCTTTATTACAAAAATTTAATGTTGATTGCCCATTGGTAGGATCTTGTTAACACTTTGGTACTTGTGCCCTGCAAATTTTACCAAACTCCATGCAACAGACTATGTCGGCAAAAAATCTCATGCTTTTTCCTGACTTGCAAAAGGTCAGGAAAATGCATTTGCCCCAGAACTGAGGAAAATAATGTCCTGTAGATGTGCTGGGGTGCTTTTTATTGGGTCATACCTCCTGATGGCATCAATGAGCCCCTGCCAACACTGGCCAGCCCAGCTGCCAGCTCCTCTGCACAGAGAGCATCCAGAGCACAATCCAGCTCCTAGCTCCAGACTAGATAAAAGCACATTTCTTTCCTCCAGGGTGTTTTGTTCTAAGTAAACTCTATCCCCTGGGTGTTGTAATAGCAGCAGCAGATCTCCAAAATCTGAAGTTTGCAGAGGGCATTAGCAGACGTGAGATTTAAGCACTCAAAACAATTCAAATCCCAGCACGTTCAGTTGGCGCACACAACAGCAACAACAACTTGCCAGTCTATTATTTTTGAAAAAACCTTGGAGACCCAGACAGGAACTTAAGGACCCCAAAAGCAGCAAGGAATTTTGCTCTGGAATATGTAGTGATGCTTTAAAGATGCACTGATTTCCATAAACATAGAAGATAAATAAACTTGGAGATTTACCTCTGTTCTAATGAAACCCAGTTCAGAAGCCGGGTGTGCTGGTTAAATTTTGCCTGCTGTACCACAGAGCTATCACAAAAAGAACTAAAACACATCATTTCAATTACATGTTTTCGTTGTCTGTGAAGACAGGTATCTCTAAGAGGAATTATCACAACATCAATCCTTTGATGTTGGCTTTAAAGTGATCAGTGAAGCAATATGGTGAAGCTTTTTTACTCAACAACACTGACCCAGTCAATAAGAAAGAAAAGAAAAAAAGAGTGAATTCTTATTTAGATTTGTAACAACATATGCAAGAGGAGAACATTTTGCCCTTCTTTTCATTGCCCACTTCTCTGCCTCCTGCCCTGCTCTAGTTCTTCACGCAATGAAGGTGAGGAGGTTGAACCCGAAGACGTCCATCAAGTTCTATGGATTTGGGTTTTTTGGCAAGTGAGTTTGCATGGCTCCACAGCACTTACCAAGTATTTTGGGAGAATTGAGATACACTTCATCAGTAAATCCAGGCTGAAATCTTTGGACTTTGCTTTGTTTAGAAAAAGTTGTTGAATCCCAAACATTAAAAACAATTTCTAGGAAATCAAAAAGCACTATAAAGTTCTTATAGAGGGAATGAAACTCAAAATTTATGTCCCTTTTTCTAGGCAATAAACTTGCAAGCCTGTAGTCATGAAGCCTTTGCCAGCTTACTTGCAATCTGATTATTCACATTTCAAAGCTGATCCTTTCTGTAAATTTCAGAACCCGATTTTTGTAGTCACTTTTCGAGCACAGACTGTCCAATCCAGAGTGTATTGAGGTAGGAAACATATGTTCATAAACATTTCTGATTTAACAGTTCCTATATGTAAGAACACTAATATATTTCTGAAAAACAAATAATTAAGATCAAAGAAATAAGACAGAAAAAAAAAGAAAAAAGAAAGAAAGATAGGCTTTGATAAGAGAGGATTCTTTGGAGGTTTTTCTAAAGGTATGAAAACCTAAGTAAATGTTCTTATTTCAAATAACTCAAGGCATCTGGTTTGGGGGCTAAATCATAGAGAGGAGAATTAACCTACAAGGTGTTATTTGGTTTATAAATATATAAATATATACAGCTAAAAATATACTTAGTTCCTGGCAGTACCATCTCCACCACAGGATATTTTAATGATGATATTGTAGTTTATTTGTACTAAAATAACCCATATTTTCTGGTGGTTTAGCAGAGAAAAATACAGGTATGTCTTCTGGTGTTTAATCTGGAGGACTACAAAGATAAATTAGAATTTTTTATTCAATAATTAGAGAGTTTCCTAAAACATTCATTTTCAATTATATTTTTTTTCTATAAATGATTAACCTGGAACACGGAAAACTAAGTTTATACTTGCCACAATATAATTTGTTTTCTACCAATTTATATTTGGTAGAAAATAATGGACATTCAGCATCATATCTAAAACTGGACTTTTCACTGTTCTTGACTTAATAGCAATACACTGAGCTTCTTCCACATTCCAAACCAAAACATAAAATTGAATTCTCTAGAAGTTATTACATATTAAGGTAAAAAACCTCTAGGATTAGCCGAAGTTTTAAAGTAAATAGTCCTCTAAACTTAAAAAAAAAAAAATTCAAACAACTTAAAGACTTATTTACAATTTTTAACACTTTTCAATATTTGTAATCATTTTGAAAATATTTATATCTGATAAAATATTTTGGTTTTGTGAAATTGCACCTCCAACTAAAAAAAACGACCAAAAAAATAAAATTTCGTCTGCTTTTGCACCAATTCTGAAGCAGAGTCTTCATCTCATGGTTTTAGTACTTTAGAGGTATTCTTTACTGTCTTCAAAGCTGTTGTTTTTCCTGTTTTTTTCCCTTGCCACGGACTTCTGCATGTGTGAATTTTTGCATGGTGTTCAGCAGGTAGCATGTATGTTTATGCAATAATAGCAGCTGCCTGCCATTAGTGTTTTGTCTAGTAAGTGATTTGGCTACTCATTTCACTGAACTAACACTTTCATTTCTCTACATCATAAGTTTGGAAAGATAAATTATACTTTTGTATGAGAAACATTATTTTAGGCCTGGAGGGAGTTAGCAAGTTACTACCTGACTATTTTAATGGTGCATTATCGGCTCAGAGGTTATTTGGTGTAGTAATAATTTTCATAGATCAAAGCCACTTCTATGAACATCACAGGAGAAACTGCTTTATTCAAAAAATCTTGCAATGGGTCACTTTTCTCAAATTTGCTACAGTCACCTGTATGAGGTAGTGCTGTATCTTTTCTACCTAACTTTATCTCGTGTGATGTGGCAGAGAGGAAATAAAGCTACTCATGGCTGACTTTTTCAGATAGCTTCAAAAGAGACAGTTAAACAGATATACCATTTGTCCTACTGCATCATTGTCACTGAAATTTAATCTTGTGAATCATTTTTTTTCCCAGTAATTGAGGCAAATTCAAGTCTAGTATTATCTCATGTAATTGTGTCATGGATGATTTCCAATAGAGTGTTGTCTGATTATGGCCCAGGTTGTATCTGAGTTTTGATGTCTCTTCTGTGAAACTTCTTACTGGACTAAAACTCACAACACATTGTACAAATTATGTCAAGTCTAAAATATTAATTTATCCTTTTCCCTCTTTGTTTTTTTTTTTGTTTTTTTTTTTAATGATCCACTAAAAATATGTTTCATGCAAGTTTTGGTGCATCAGTTATGTACAAGAAGTTTGTGGTATGTCACAGTGTATAATAAATCACTTGAAATTAGACCAAAATCTGATTATACTAAAGGAATAAGTATTGAATGATTGAAAAGAAAGAAAACAGAGATGACTGAGTTAGAGCAAAACAGGAGGAAATAAAGTGCCAGATGTTAAGGTGGTTAGTTATACAGGGGTGGAACTGGGCCACAATAAGAAGCCACCAGTTTCCAGGACTGTTCCCTTGTGTAAAGTCATGTTTGGGACCTTAAACGAGAAGGCAGAAATTTAATGCAAGGGAAAATTTTCCTTTAGGTGAATTCCTGCATCTGAAAGACTTTGCCTGGAGAAGCAGACCAGCATAAGTACCAAAGACAGTATCAGGTGCTAAATATATTTGAGTGACTGTGCACGGTGGTCCAAACACCAGCAGTGTGCTTACCCTACCATTTCATTTCTTTGTTATTTCTTTTTTATTTCTTTGTTTCTTTGCTCCCATTTCCTTTTGTCTCTGGATTGAAAAATCATTGGAGAGACATGAATATAGAAGCAGTCATGTGTCATACCATGGTTGATATCATCTTTGGCCTGTCCTTTATGTTTTGCACTAGGTATGTATGGTCTTGGAAGTGTCTGGGAAATTCAGGACTTGGTTTTTGTACTACTGAATGGGTCTGTAGCCCTGTATCTTGTTCAGTTAGTTAAGCCATCTTACGGCACTCCCTACTCTTCACAAATATAAAGTAGCACAAAATAATAAGGTCAACCTGTCCTGAAGTGTTTTCTCTAACAACCTTTATCCATCACATAATCCAATTTTAGATTTCTCTTTTCTGTTTTGTTCATTTAATAGCTTTGTTAGTGATTTAATGTTTGAAGCAGTTCTTCAGTTATTGTATCATATTTATGGGAGACAAAACTGCATTTTTCTATGGAAGTAATGTAGTGTCTTCTCCTGGACCTCATATTAGTCTTCCTCACAAGAATGACCCTTCAGGCTAAATAAGTTTGAGCTGATCAGTCTGCAGGCTTGTTCTGAATAGGTCTACCAGGAGTATCTGTCACTCATGATGGCTGATGACTTTAATAGGATTCTCAGTACTTTGGTCTGCTCTCCAGATTAGTCCATTTGATTAAATTAGGACTTGAACATTTTCTGTTTAAAATTCTAATCAGCTTGGATTCTTGCATACTAGCCATGACTGCAGCAGCCTGAGTACTTCACATTTTTGTCTGGATACACAGCACAAAGAGTCCAACTTGTCTGGACATTTCTGCCTGGATAATTTCTCTTACAGGAAAATGATCTTTCTGTAGAGTAGCTGAAAGCTCTCCCTGTCTCTAGCTCAGCAAAAATGTTAAAGAAACAAAATGTAATAGATACTAGTCAGCATGGTCTTATAGAAAATGGGTTTTGTCAAGCATGTTTGATTTCATTCCTTCAGGAGACTACAAGTTGGGTCAATAAATGTGACAAGTGTAAATGTGATAGACATGGGAAGCTATCTGCCTTGGTGCCACATACATTCTGATAACAGTGAGTTAGAATGGGGTCAGCAAAGTGTTTTTCATATATATTAAAATCCACCTAATGGATAGACCTTCAAAGTAATCATCAATCATTTCATGGACTTCATTACAGCAGGGTTCTCCTGGGAGTGAGATTAAACCTGAGGCTTCCTAAAAATATTTTTTTTTTTTTTGTGATCTGGATAGAAATACAGTTATAATTTAAATGTTATGAAATTTTGGGGGAGTCTAAAAATGTCTGAATGAAGATTAGAAAACTGCACAGGGCAATCTAGATTTCCTTGTAAAATTAAATCAGTTCAAAGGGTAATTTTGCACTATTTAAGGCAAAATGATGGCTAGAAGCAATATATGAATGACAGTATTATAGAGTGGGAATTGTGTCTTGGAAATGAAGTTAGTGGTGGGTAAGCAATTCAGTATAAGCTCCCTGAATGATGCTAAAAAACCCATCAGTCACACTGATATGACTTAAACATATTCCATATCTCCTATTTCTTTTCTCATATCTCAGGTTTCTCTAAGTTTTGACTTTTGCACTTCAGCTGAATAAAGAAGCAACTCCAAAAAAATGTCAGGGATTAACAATCTTTTCACTTCTAGAATGCTGCTAACAGTTTGGGGTTAGGCTATTTGCTCATCCTAAGCCATGTGGGACACGTGGTAGCTTACTTAAAAGAGATCAGTGACTTATAAAAGATCCACATTACACTGAAATTATAGACTCTTTTCCATAAATACTACAACAACCTTGAAAAGAGCACTGAAATCCAATCTTTTTTAATTGCTGAAGCCACAAGCCATAATCACATAATTCTTTCTGATTACCAAAGGACATTAGACTAATAAAATCTATGCATTGCAATCTGAATAGATTAGCCTTTAGGACATATTAACATCAAATTTCATATTATATTTGCTAATAAATTAGTCAAGCAGAAGAGTTCAAATTCTAATTACCAGGCAGTCATGAGATATGTCCAGTTACTAATATCAGGCAGTGCTGGAGGGAGGGAGGAAAGAAAGGAGGGAGTGTTGTGATTAACTTGTCAGGGAAATGCAGCTGTGAAAATCATTACCCAGCTGTTGGAAGAACCATTTCATCAGCTGTTGTAAGTATCATAAAACTAATTATTTTAATTGTGACAGGCAGACTGGAAGAGAAATGCCTCAAAAGTGGGCCTCCTCTCCCTGTGGCAGTGCCTGACTGTGTGTGTATGTATATGTGTACGTATGACTATCTATGCGCAAGGTAGGAGATGGATGGATGTGAAGATGGATGTTGGAAAGGATTCCCTCTGTCCAATGACTTTTGCTCTAAATGGAAGAACACAAGAGCATGCCATACCATCACACCTGTCCCTCCAACTCCCAAAACCACAGGTCACTGACACATCTGTGAGTAGAAAATCACCCACTGGTGATAGATGTTTCCTCACAGTGCACTGGAATGGCACTTAACAATGATTCTGTTGTGCCTCAAAGAGCCAAAGCATGCCTTTAAGCAAGTCTGAGTCACTTCAAAGAGGTAGAAAGAGTTTAAAATAAGGTTCATTTAACCCTCATCACTAATGCAAATAAGGTTTACTTCTGCACACCAGACACAGGCTAATAGGTGGCAGGACAAAGGCATCTGTAGCAACATATTCATATTAATAAATTTACAGTGCTGAACAGCCCTTGAATGACAGCCTTTGAACATCTTTTCTCTCTTAACTTTCTAAGGTTAGGGGAGTCTATTCTTCACTTGAAAAACCACATATATTTTAAAAATACATGAATGCAAGGTTGCTTAGACACCAAGCAAAGAGGCAACTAAGCCATAAGAAAGTGCTCCTTTGGTAACTTCATGCAGTTTCCATTTGTTCTTTGTGTCACTGGGAGTGCTATCAGAGTAATTTTTTTTTTACATTGGTCTGTTCTTGTTATTCAGCTAATCAATGTCCCTAAGAGTCCTCCCTCATTTCTTCTTCTCCAATAATACTAGGAAAATGCTATTTAATTCAGTGCTGAGAGTTTCATAAAAGACTCAGCTTTGCTCATCCTGATTATAAGCAATCAACATTTAACAATAGCTGGCAGAAATTCAATTTAACCATTCCTGGGTATCACATTTTGTGTTATTTCAGGTTTCAAGACAGCAGCAAATGCAGTAGGTTTTTCCTGCACCTCACATCTTCATAGCACTATGTCTATCTCATAAAAAAGAAGACATAATCCGTTTGATTGCTGTCAGTATACTGAAGATATGATATGGTGTGATTCAGTAGTTTCTTCCTCTTATCTAAGAAGACAAAGATAATGCTTTTGTTGTAAAAAAAAATATTATATTTTCACTACTAACAGATATTATTGAGCTCAGGACCTATACAGCACATTGCTCTTGACTTGGAGCCCTTCAGAAAACACTTGATCACATCCCGAAAATACTTGAGACTCACTGTTCCTCATCCTAGTGTCTGCATTGCTCCCATTTCTACAGCTGAATAAATACACTTGTTCATTGATACACACTACTGAGTCTGAGTTTCACCACATAAGGAACCACAGTCTACCAGGCAGAAGCAGGGGCTAACCTGTGGATTTCTTCCTTCCAGTGCACTGCCAGAGCAATTGCTGGATGAGTAAGACTGCAGCTATCACTTCCAGCAGGCACTGATATTTCTAATGGAAACAGCCATGATGGAGGTAATGTACACCCTCATTCTGCCTTCCTTACTGAATTAAAGATCACAGCAGAAGCTTGGAAATTTTTGAAATCTGTACCAACTCAAGGTATCAAGTTATCAGTGATCCCAAATCAGGATTTTCTTTCATAAAACCCCTAAGGCATGGCAGAAGCTTTTTTTAAACACTGGATTCCTATCACCAGGCCATGGAATTGTCCTCAGGGGTCACAAGCTGGGCAAGCCAAAGTTGGAGACTGCCAAATGGACAGTTCTATATTACAGTGCTCCTCTGAGCTTCTTCCTAAATTTAATGTTGTGCTGTTAGCATGTAGACAACAGCAAGCAAATTCTTTCTTTATTTTTAATTCCTGTCTGTCTTGAATTAAAGGTTACTTCATTAGGACTGGCAAAACATCAAAGTGTTCCATTTTTACGTTCCTTAAAGCAGAACTAAAATAGCAATGGCCAACATGGAACAAGAGTAATCAAGATTATCTAGAAAATAAACAATGTTCAGCTGCTGAATGGAGAATGAAAATAAGGTGTTAGTGTGGTAAAATTCTCTTCCAGCAACAGATTTTAGTCAGAAAATCCTGGAAACCTAGCCAGCCAGGGAAAAATACCTTTCAATCTTTGCTAGTACACGTCTTATATATATATATGAAGCAAGGTAGAAAGTGCTTGGAGTCAAAGTCTCTCTGAAAAAATCTGAAAAATAAGACATAAAGCATTGAAAAGGCAATAAAGGCAAAAGTATTCTAATCGTTTGTCTTAATCCTTCAGTTTGAAAAGACATTTTTTTCCCATTTGACATTATCCTCTGACTACTTTTTCTGACAAATCATCATCATCATGTTTGAGTAAAATATAAAAGAATTTTCTCACCATTCTAATCTTTTCCTCTTTTTTGTCAATCTGAAGGCTCTTTAATTTTCAGTGCAGAAGACAGCTACCAAAAAACAGACAGTAATGATGATTATTTTATTGATTTTGACTTGCAAAGAAATCTCAAATGAGACTAACAAGTAATTTCTTCTTCTTCAATAAAACCTTATACTAAATCAGATGTCAAAAAAAAAAAAGCATCTGTGGTATCATATCTCATACATTTTTGTTTGAAATATGTTGTGATAAGCAACATTAGGACCACATACATGTCTTTGTTTTTTACTTGGACCTTTACTCATTACTATGTGGATCATCTAAGCAATTTAAATCAGTTCAGTTTCTACAATTGTCACAAGAATAGAAATATATATAGATTTTGTTTTCCTCTAAATTGAATTTCTGGTCTATGACTTGAAATTTATTCTGCACTTTTTCTCATAGCTCAGTTCTGCAAAACAGAAATCTTTCTCATAGTGCTGCAGTGACGAGAATTATTTGCATTGAATGAGGTTTGTTGCTCAGACAAATGCACAGGCAGACATGTGGAGGAGACAATTCTTTAATGCAAAATAGTGCACAACATAAATATGTCTGTTACACATTCACAGGAGATGCTCTCCAGGGGGACCTACAGTAGCATTAACATTGCACCAGACTTGTTCCAGACTGGCACACTGCATTACTCATTCACTGGAACAACACTGAACTGAGCATTCACCACCAGCATAAATGTTTCATGGTGTGAGATGACTCCAGTGCATGGACCATGGTTATTTTCACAGTGCTTAGGAAAGAAGAAGCAGTGTGTCCCTCTAGAACTCCTCAAAGCCAAACTCCAACAGCATGACAAAGTACATTTTCTGGCTATTTCTCCCACTTCTTGTTTTCAGTGACTATTTGGAATAGAATACTTAAATTATACCTGTCTTTTTAAAGTAGTCTCCCTTTTTTCTGAAGTGTCTGAGTCAGACTTCATATAATACATATTCATATAGCTTCCATCACATTCTAAATCAAACTCCTCTACAAGTTGCTTTCTTAAAATTTCTGTTTCTACTTCTGTGTTGATAATGGTCATGAGGAAACAAAACAGAAAACCTGCAGTAGACACGTTTGACTGAAGTCTCAGAAAAGCTAAAGAAGCTCAAATCATCAATTCTTTCTAAGGTTTTGGTCTCAACTGAGTTGGAACTTTGGCTCTTTCTCAAGAAATGTGTACGGAAACAATTTTGTGTGCTCACTTGAGCGACAAAAGTGCATTTCTGCTTCCTAGTGTTTGTATAAATACACTCAGCCAGCACACTTAAGTGATTTTGCTTCATCAGTATTCCACAAACAGAAATCATACAACAGTCTCCAAATAAATTTTGTAGCATAAATCTGAAAGCAGTAATTGCACCTCAACCTTGATGTGTAAATGCATGCATTTTTTAATAGATCTGCTTTAGAGATAATTTTTTTGTTTGTTTTTGTAATTAATTAATTCTTCCTTAAGAGCAATAATATCAGCAGTTCTGTTATGGGATTAAGAACAGCAAGTAAAAGATACTATACTTTCCCTGTTATTTTGAAGGAATATACATATACACATACAAATTCTTCACTCAGAGCTTTCATTTATTTTATTTTTAGGCCTCCTGGAACACTTAATGAACAATTTCAATATTTTTCTTCACTCCTTTTCCTACTTCCCAGTAGCCATTTGTAGCCCAGCAGACTGACATCTTTCTTCCAAAGTGATGTAGATGAAAACACTTCTTTCTCAGAAACAGCAAACAGGTGTTTGAGGTCAAGAAATATTTCCATATTGTAACTTTTTCCTTCTAATCTTTCCTTGCAAACACTCTCCTGTTTTACTTCTGTTACCTAGCAATTTTCCCATTCTTTTCTCTGTTTAAGAAATGAGTTTTCTAAGGTGTTATCACACCATAGTTTAGTGTCCTAAGGGACATCAAATGCATGGTCCATCTGATGCTTGTATCTGTCCATCAGATGTTTGTTTGCACAATGACTTTTCCTCAGACAATTTCAATCCCTTACATACAGCACAAAGAGGAAAAATAAAAGAAGAAATTTCAGTCTGGGACTTAGTGGAAAAACATTTTGTGTGGCAGTAAAAACACTATGCTTACCAACAGGTCTCTGAGTAAAACTACTCTGGCCAGGAAAAGCTTTGCCTTCCTCAGGAGCAGCTGAAGAACACCTTTGTTCACAGATCCTCTTTCTTATCTTCAGTCAGAGCACCTTGCTGCACACATCTTCACTATGCTGACTGCCAAAGCCCCAGAGGCATTTGCATCTCCTCATGCCTCAGAGAACTGGACAATTAATCTCATTTATATGATCAGAGGAGTTACTTGCCTCCCAAAATGAGTGCAGAATAATGGTAGCTCCTAAATTAGTTACATTTGGAAAAGAAAGTATTAATAGTTCTAATGAGCAGGCAATAATATTCAAGAAAAGGACTCTGAAAAAAAAATTATTCTGATTCAACAACCCACAAAGGTATGAATTTTTTCTCTCTAAAACAATACAGAAAACAAATATCCCATGGCCAGGTGATTAATTAGCAGGGAATAGATTTTTTTTTTCCTGGAAATCTATGTATTAGGTTAATAGGCTTCATAATTTATCAGAAATGAAGAGTGGCAAATAGAAAAAAAAGATTTGAGAAAGTAAATAATCCGATATGTATCTTGAATGGCAAACTCGTAATTTCTATGTATTATTTTACATCATTGAAAAAATCAAACAGAATCTATTTCAGTTCAAGTTTTATTCTGGCAAATGTGTTAAATATATTTATACCCAAATATAGGAAGTTAGGGATCCCATGTACCTGCATGGAAAATTGTAATCATGCAGACACCTTCACTCATGCTTTCTGTGCTATCTTCTGATCACGTGATTTTAAAACCACTATGAATTTTTCTTTTTGTTTCATCACGTTGACTGCCAGAAATAGAAATGTGTTTTCCATTTAGTTTCCCAATTATTATGCCCATTATAAGCCTTCAGGAGCACTAGCCTTTAAATTGCATCTTTTCTAAAGAAGGTCCAATGACAAGTAAAGGCTGAAAATCATAATAAATCACATGACACATCAGCTACAAGCACATGCAGTGTTAGGTCATCAATAAAAAAGGATGGGTTTTACTTTATTTTATTTTTATATTTGTTTTGTTCTTTCAGTAACAAAGGAAATAATGAATCCTTTCTCAATCTGTTTAAGATACTCTAGAAATTAAACAAAATCCAATGCATCGGCTGAATCTGTATTGCTGCCTTTTTCTTTGAAGGCCTGATGCTAAAGCAAGGTCCACTCGAGCATAATACACCTTTCCCATCAGAAACTGAAACAACAATTTGGGAGGATCTTGGGGGGATTTTTCCTTCCTTTTGATTGATTTTATCAGTTCTTCCCTACCCCTTCAGGGAATCATTCCTGCCTTACTCTTCCTCTGTGTTTTCCTTTGTGTCTCCTCCCTAGCAGGCCTTGCAGGGGGAGGACCTTCAGATGGCTCTCCACTTTCAGGTAAAAAAACACCAAACTTATTCTTTGAAGAAAGAGAGAGGTACTCTAAAACTCAGGATGGCAAAACACAGGTGATGCCCTGTTTAGGGTCCATTCCTAAGATTTTGATATCTTCACCTTTGGAGTTCTGGGATGCTTTCTGAACTGAAGCTCCCTGCAAGGACATCAGGAAAGGTGTGCTCTTTAGAAAATGTGTCTTAGTGCAGCTGCACTTCTGAGTAATTAACTTTCCTCCTCAGGCTCCTTCCTTCTCTAAGAAATTGTACAAACAAAAAATACACATTCCTACCAACCTGCAGCTGGAAGAGATCTCAGTCTAGATCATCATTCCACCAGGCAAGAACTTTCTTAGAGCCTAAACCCTGACAGTGCAGGAGCTTTCCCAACTGTGTGTGCCTGGTACAGGCTCTTTTTAAAAATACCATTAATGATTTTTCCTCTAGCTTGTGAGAGTTGAATTTATTTACTTAAAAGGAAATGAATTTTAAAAACTAGCTTAGTCTTTAAAATAATTCTCTTTGGGACCAATATCAGGCCAAGCCAAGTGTAGCAGAGTAAAAATTAAGTGCATTTACTTAAATATTTTCTTACACATGCTTGAATGAATTTTGCAAATGTGACACTTTCTTGGGATCACCATCTTTATAGATATCCAAGAGCTACACGGGCTGCAAATGCAATTTGTGGTATTGCATGTCATTTCACAGAAGTTGCTCTAGGTAGGAAAGTCACAGTTTAGCTAAGGAAAATCAGATTCTCCAGTGTTTAATGAGACGAGAATTGCTTTTGAATGAAGAAAGGCATTAATAGCTTTTTCATCAAGTTCAGAAAAACTATTATTAGCTCTATAAGACTGCTTTTTCATTTCACAGGATGTCTTTAGACAGTTCATCTTCAGAACTGCCCTTCTATGAAGGACAAATTTTTTATGAGAAGCTGTGATATATTAGAGTTGCACTTTCTAGCAATATGTGGGAGTCAGATGATCCCTAAGCAGCACACAATAACTGCTGGTTAAAAGATAAATTAAATCTGGTAAACAGGAGGGGAACTATTCTATACCCTGTATAATATGGTCAACAGCAATTTCTAGCTATACATCATGGTTTATAACAACATCTAGGAGAAAACTAACAATTGAGTTTTACAGATGTAAGGCAGTACTTATTCATTTCCTGGCAAATTTATTTTAAACTTGGTTATCTCACTGTATGTTCCATGATTGTGAGGCCCTTGCTTACTTGCAGTTACTTAATTTTGAAATTGTTCTCACCAAAAAACCCCCACAATTGTTTGTCCGACGCTCCAAGCCTTTTCGTCTGCAATATTTGTATTACAATGTGTCAGAGCTCAGCCAGCAGAGTGGCTACTGGCTGTGCTGAGACAGACACCTCTTGAGCTGATCTTTGTTGGATGAACCAGCAAGGGTGTCTTTGAATCTTTTTGTGAGGCTTCAAACCTTTACTTCATACTGGACACAAAATTTTGCAGCCTACCAGCACATGTAATGCAGAGCTCATGGAAGAGACAGAAAGTACATTTCCACAATGTTCCTTGTTCTTCAGATCATTTAGCCAAGCACAGCTCTTCACTACAGCAAGCACAGCTCTTCACATCTCTCAGAGTGAAGATGGAAAATACCAGAGCAGTGTAGTACTCTAGAACACCACTTCACTCTGTGATTCTGTCCTAGGGTGACATTATGATGCTTGTATCCCCATTCTTGTGTGCTATGCTGGATATGTTCTGTGCCTTTAAGACGGACTCTGAAGGGCAAATGTTTTGTTTGGGTTTTGCTATCAGCCTCTCCCCCATGGCTGGCGGGACACTGGCAGAGATGGGGCAGTACCTGGTGCTGTTTTTGGGTTCTTTTTGCTCTTGCTTTTGCTTTTCGCCTCTTGCTCGCTTTGGCTACTGCTTGNGTCATCTTTTTCAGAGCAGTGCAAGAGTGGTGTCACCTGGTATTGTTCATTTTGTGTGCTGGGGGGTGCTGTGCCTGTTAAATAAACAGGTTCTTTCCACTTCTCTCCAAGGAATTCTTTTCGAACCGGTTGAGGGGAGGGGCCGTGTGGGTTGGCTTTCTGGAGAGGCTCCCTTTGGAGATTCTCTCCCAAATTTGCCCTGAACCAGGACAGATTCTCTCTCCATATTTCTGGGGGCAGGCAGTGAGGGCTGACTGATGCTTGCCATTGTACTCCAAACAGCTTGGTCCAGCTTGAGTTTCTTTCAAAAGGAATGTTCTCCAAGTCATGACTCAGACAGGATGACTATTTTATTTGCAGGCAGAACCCCTTCAGATTGCATCTTTGCTATTTGCTGAGCAAAGGGATGGATGGGATTATGAAAGAGGTGACTAGAGGACACAAGGTACTGAGTCACTGATAGAAGTCACTTCCTGACAGAAGCTCAAGCTCCTGATGCAAAGTTGGTATGATACAGGGATCAATCTCCTTTAACTCTAGATATTGCACAAGCAGTACAATAGGGTAAGAAAGGAGTTTTCCTGGTGCCAAATATCTTATTTTGATTTGAATTGTCACAACTGTCCCTATTCAAGGAAAAATTCTCCCAACCAGTCTCAGAGTTTCAGTGTCACAAACAGCTCCTACCCTCTGCTTCAGTTCCCTCTTTCTTATTTTGCCATCGTAGCCAGTGACTGGAATATATAGTGTGTTGTCTGGTGTCACAAAACAAACATGTTTTGTTTGTTCCTTTGTGTAAATTGGAGTGCATCATCAGCAAATTGCTATCATGATGGGGTTTTTTGCCCAGTCGTTCCAGTAACCAGTTCCACCCATGCATATTGTTTGGACAGAGGTAAAAACTTTCCTGTTGGAGTGCTTATAGAAACTCAGAGTATCTGGTTTTGTATAGGCTAGAGGAGGTTTGTGAAGAAAGCCCAACTTGTAAAATCAAGCAAAACCAGTTTTAGCTCTTCCTTAGTCTTTTGCATCTCTTATTTCTGTTCTGCTCTCCTCCAAATATAGCAGAATTTCCAGTAGCTTAAAGATACTATTTGCCTTAGATACAGTAAAATGAAAAACCTCTGCTCCTCATTCCTGCTCTGTGGACTCAAGTGCAATGCATTTCACATACACAAAATAAAAAGTGTTTATCTCTAAAACAGCTACAACTCCATTTAAATGCATCACTTTGGTTTATCTTGCTTGCTTAGCAAAGACCTGCCTTGCCTTGGTTTCTGAACTTGAGATTTGAAAAGCTTCTTCAACTCATGAATGTGGTCATTTAAGATCCAAGCTGCAAAATAACTCTCAGCCAAAGAATTTAGGAAGGCTCAAAATGAATGCGATTCATAATAAACACAGTTACAGAGATGGGCTGCAAGTTCTTAAAGTATATGAAATTTTCTGGATTTAGCTAATAGAGGTTTTCCAAATACCAAGAACTGAAGAGAAACTTTGCTCATAGCACAATGACAAGGGACAGCCAAAGCACAGCAATTTGGTTTCATGACAGCTTGGGAGATTTTGGAATTCATTTTTGTCCTTCGCTGGAGCAAAAAAAAAAAAAAAAAAGAAAAGCCTCTCTTATATTTTCACAAAGAAGATTTGTGCTAGTGCCAAAACCTCTTTTTAAAATTTAAATTCTTCCCTTGCTTTTCTCTTCAGAAATGACCAGAAAAATGTCCTGAACCTTAGAAAAAACGTTGCCCAAGTCTTTAAGCTCCCCAGATATGTTGTATTCACGCACAGATATTTGCAAAGACAAATGCCTTTGTGTCAGCAAAAAGAAGAAACAGCCGCCTTCCCCAGCTCGAGTCCATTTTCAAGCAGTTGTGAAGCACCTTGCCCCTTGTAGCAAGGCATCAGACCCTGTCTGCTTTCTGGGTATGGGTCAGTGAATCACAGAATCATAGAACAGCCTGAGCTGGAGCAAACCTGCAAGGATCATGCAGTCCCACTCCCTGCCCGGCACAGGACAGCCCCAGGAGTCACACCATGTGCCTGAGAGCACTGTCCAAACACTTCTGGAGCTCTGTCAGGTTGGTGCTGTGACCACTTCCCTGGGGAGCCTGGTCCAGTGTGCAGCCATCCTCTGGGTGAAGAACCTTTTTCTAATTTCCAAACCAAACCTCCCCTGCCACAACTTCAAGCCATTCCCTTAGGTCCTGTCATTGGTCACCAGAGGGAAGAGTGGGATCACAGGAAGCAAATTCTTGGTCTCTAAGCATCAGATGAGCTGCAAGAAAACTCTTAATTCTGGGGATAATTTGTTTCTCTCGTATCTCTACATGCCCATGGATGGATGCAGCCTCGCAGGAGCATGAAGGGGAGGAAGAAGCAGCACCAAGCAGCCACACAGGCTCCTCCAGCTGATACTTGGACCCAGGACAGGGAGCACTCAGTGCTCCAGCGAGCTGCTATGTGCTGAGCAGCAGCATGAGCTTCAGGACATCAGAGTTCAGATAGATCCTGACACATAAAACTGGGCAACTGCAATTCTTCATTAGCAATTTTAAGAGTATTTAACTTGCTTTCTCTCTTTTGGGTTTTGTTTCCTCATTTATTTCTTTGCCTTTGTCTTTGTAAGGATTTCTATTTCCCTCCCCTGACATTTAATGTGACCACTCATTTGGCTCCATGACTGACAGCAGCAGCATTAAAAAAGAGATGAGACCAGCTCTGGAAAGGATTAAACAGCATGAAGCCCACAACTGCTTTTCAATGAGGCATTCTCTGCCCAAGTGCTCCCTGCTGCTGCTGACACCAGCCCAGGGAACAAACGGATCTGAGAAGGGGGAGAAAATGTAGAGATGGGGGAGCAGCAAGAGAGGATATTTGTGCATCTACAGCCTTTGTGAGAGCAGAGAAAGCCCATACACAGCACAGATCTGGAGGGACAGGGGAGCCAGCAAAGTCATGTGAAGCCCTGCTTTCTCTTGCCCAGTTCTGCAGCTGTTTGAGTCGTAAACCTGGCCTGCACAGCAGCCACACAGAATACCTTTCCATTTCCATGACCACTGGACTCCTGAAATAAAAATTATTTCCTGAAGCTCAACACCTATCACTTAAAAAATAGATTTCTATTTCAAGAGAGCAATATTCAGCCTTTCTGCAAGCCAGGACTACAGGATCTTTCCTCTTATTGTGTAATGGCTTCATTGTGCATATTTTTATATTTCTATTTTGAGGTAGAGTTAAAAAGCAGTACTTCATACAAAATGGTGGAGGCCACTGCTAAATTCAGGGAACAGCTGGATTTTGTTAAATTAGCTTTTATACATCTATTGTTGTGCCATTTTTTCCACCCAGCTCTTCTCAGAAACAGTGAATGAAATTGTATAAAGAACTTAACATAATGGTCATTTTAATTTGGAATACAAAAGTATTTCTAGAAACTGAATTAAATTTTGTTAAAACTTTCAGCCAGTTAAATGAAATCATAGTGTGGTTTGAGCATTTAATGTAAAAAAATGTTTTAAGTACTTAGTATCTATTTCATTTTCTTTTGTCTTTTCATTTTGAACAGTTCTCTTAATTTTGAACATTCTAAGGTTTTAAAATGAGAAACTTTTCTATGTTTGGATTTTGGTGATTTGAGGGATCTCTCCAGTGAACTGATGAAATCCTGGAATGAATTTTATTTTACCAGTTAGCAAAATGCAGGGATAAAACACGGTCTTAATCCTTGCAGTACATCACTGCATAGCCTCTGCAAGACACCCATATGCTTTCCTGGAAATATCAGCTTCAATACCAAAACTAGTGATACTTTAAACTCGTGCAATAATTAAGACTAGGCATACAACAGCTAAAAAATGCAGCTAAGATTGTTGTGATAAAAACTGCTCTGCATCTCCATAAAAAAGCAGAGAGAGACAATGTGGGGAAGACCAAATAATAACCTGCCAGGCTTTTGCAGTGTCCATCACAGAACCATTATCCCATCAAAGATTGTTCAGCTCAACAAGGGGAAGTGAAAACCCAGATTAAGGATTCAGAGGAAGGGACACCCTGCCCAGACCAGTCCCAGGCTTGTTTCAGGAGACCCTCAACCCCAACATCCAACCCTGAAAACCACCACAATTAGTTAATGCTGAAGGATTTCTCAGATCACTGGGGTTTGCTGCCTGAGGGCGTCAGTCACAATACAGGACACAGAGGAAGAGATTGCACAGGACTTACTATGGGAGGTTTAGGAACTAAAAGAGCCTGTTGCTCACCAGAGTGAGCAAAATCAAGTGGCAGCCTCTGTGTTGGAACAAGAGCTGAGAGGCTTGTGTACCCATGGTGCTACTAAGATGGAGAGACTGGGATCCAGGGGTATCCAAACATATTCATATCTTTCCACTAGCATCACTCCATCCTGCTTATGCAGAGAGGAGTTCAGGGTGAGGCCCCTAACACTGAGTGTTTGTGGGAGTCCTCAGTGCTTCTATCAGTGTCAATCTGTTTGGCTGGCTATGTGGGGGTGTATTTAAGGCTCTTCATGGTGCACATGCTAGTTGTGAAACTTGCTGCTGGTTGTACCTGGGGGAAAAGAGCTGTGCCTGCCTAATATCCACTGGGTTGTCAAATGTGTCCCAGCTCCCCTAACAGGGAGAATTTATCAAAAAACTGCAATAACAGAATGGTACAAAACCTGGAACCTCTGCTGACAACTTACCCATATTTTCATAATTTATATTGAATAAAATATTTATATTTGACATCTACATCTTTTCCATCCAAAAGAGACAACTTCCAGAATCCTGGAAATAATAATCATTCAGCTGTTATTTGCATTGTAAGTCTATTCCCCAAACTGTTATTTTTCAGTAGCATATTTATTAAAAAAGTGGAAAACTTCAGAGAACTGATCAGTCTAAAACTAATTTAATCTTATTTTGCCTCCTTCCCTTAGATTTTATTCCCTGCACTTAAATATCTTCTCTCAATTTGCGCCAGTTACCCATTTTTGTTAAAGCAAAGTAGCATTTAGCACTGCTGCAAAAGTTGATGTTCTAGCCACACACATCTTAGAAGAGCTAGTGGCATCCAGCTTTATAACATGACCTTTTTCCTCCAGGAAAGCCAATTACTCTATTGTATCTTCAGAAATAGTGGTTGAGTTCACCCTGCCTTTGTGAAATGGGCTTGGTACTCAATCAGTTTAATCCCCACTGGGCTACACTCTATAAGCAATGGAGCTACATCATTGGCTGGGGGGGAAACAGGGCTACAGGTGAAGCCTGCTCCAGAGATTCTTAGAAGCAGCATGAACCTGGGAAGTGTTTGAGCTCTGCCCAAGTGATTAATGAACTGGAGGTTTCTGGCTGCTGTGTTGATGTTCACCAGGCTTTCATCAGCACAGTCCAAAATGAAAGAGGAAGCAAAAGAGATTTTCACTTTTTGCTAGTGAAGTTCTCTGTTTTGTGCCTGCTACAGTGTTTGCAAATGCTTAGGACAGAAGCAAAGTAACACATTTTCAGTTCCCAAATTGGCACGACAGGCTTTTGTTCTTAGTTATGTCTTTCCCATATTCTCTTAGATTCATCCGCTTTCCTCCAGTGTTCCAAAAAGGGAGAAAAGTAAGCAATGATAGCCACAGTATAAGGATCTGCAATTCTTCTGTTCTGAACAAAAGCAAAAATCATTTTCAACACTCTGAGTATTTTCATTCTAATGTTTAATTCATCAAGTTGATGGGCTTACCTCATCTTTCATTTTTTGGCTACAAATATCCCTCCCAAGTATGATTTAGCCATTTATTCAGAAATCAAAATAGAATGTGAATACAGTAAACTGAAGTTACTGATGTGGGCTGGTGTAACTGAAAACTGTTCATACTTGTTACATCCACAGTAAAGAAGAACACGACTAAGAAGGCTGAATTTCACTCACAACATGAAAAGAGAACGTGCTGGAAGTCTTGGACCTGATGAGTCAAGTTGGG
Organism: Polioptila caerulea; assembly: GCA_013397295.1. NCBI lineage: Eukaryota > Metazoa > Chordata > Aves > Passeriformes > Certhiidae > Polioptila > Polioptila caerulea. The sequence goes on from VYXF01012751.1 coordinate 138,705, forward strand.
GTCTCTTGGTTGGTTGTCTGAGGCCCAAACCTCTCAGGCACAATCTGTGCTCATGACAGTGACAGTACAGGTCAAGAGCATTGTTTCAAGGTCAGAGCCTGCAGCCCACTTCTGCTACAGTGTATCCCAAAAGCCAGCTGTGAGGCTACAAATTTTTTCATTAAAATGTCAGTATTATCCATTATTAGAGTATGATGGTGTGAGATGTTGTGTATGTCATTGGTGGTGGGACTACAGACTTACTGTATGTAATGGGTAAATAGGTCTGGACAGATGATGGTTTCATTGTCCCATAGGAGTTTTTGAAGTTTTGATGTTTCTTTTGAGCCCATTTCAGAAAGAACAAGTTCACCAATTTTCATCCACACCCAGCAGAAAGAACAATTTTTTTCTCAGCTCACTAAGATTTTTGTTTGTTTTACCTTTCTGCTCTTTTTACCTTTCCGCTCTTTTTACCTTTCCAGGGATAACTAGAACTAACATTTTGGAATAAAGAGGTCTTTAATAAAAAAGACCTGGTCTGACCATCTGACTTTTCCATCTTCTCTACCACAGAGGAGCAACAGTCAACATAAAGCTCTCCTCAGCACTTGTGTTTGCTAACTGCACATTGGACTCAAAATTACAAATGCCACCAATGAGTTTGAAGCTGTAGACTGTTCAGGATAAAGGCAGTAGGGTAAGGTGTGCCCTCAGCCCCACAGGCACTTCTAGAATGACTTATTGAAAACCCAGAAAATAATATTCTCTTTAAGATTTTCATTTTTGCAACCACCTTGAATTCTCTGCCTTTAAAGATGCCTTACTTTTATGCCCCGTCTTCCTCTCTCATCTTTCACAGATCACAATACTTTGTTTTCTTATATGCAGTGTTATTTTGTGTGACAGCCACTTCTGCTTGCTTCTTCTAGGCTTTAACTAACCATCTATTGAATCAATGAGGAAAATCCATGCGGGATTGACTTCCTCCATCTCTGTAAGAGCTTCATCTTATACATACAGGCTAATATGTAATTGTTCCTTCTTCCCTTTCCACTCACTCTCAGTGACTTTTATGAAAACCTGTTAAAAGATGCATGTTTGCTTTCCCTGAGGGAGCTGCACTAGAGCTGCCCATTTAGCAGATCTGAAATGCAAAACTTATGTACATGCCATCCCAAATATCCATGAGATTAGAAACATAACTTTGTCACAAAAATGGATTAAGGCTGTACTTTTTTCTTGTATTTATATTTCAAAGCAGATTAATCTGGTTTCAACTTTTGATATAATCTGTCTGAGTACCAAAGCCTGAATAAAATAACCACCACAATATATCACAATAAGCCTTTCTTGTAAGAACAATTTTGCTTGGAATAGAGATGAAAGCAGAGTGTTTATCCTTTATAGAAGCAATCTTATCTTGAAATGAACACAACCAAAAGGTCCTTCAACTATCAGTTCTTATGACAAGAATAAGCTGAGGAAGAGAAATTATACTCAATCTACTTGCTTCATCGTAGCTTGAAAGAGCATACAGTCATGTTTTCCTCCTTTACTCCCAAGTATTGATAAGTGATGGAGAAACAGAGTGGGATTGGAGGACACAGGAAAGTCCCTACATTGTGCTTTTAGAGCAACCAGCACAGCAGGTATTCTCACTCAGGTGTGGATTGCTCAGGTCCCACAACAGCTGTTGCTCTTCACCCCAGGAGTTCTGAGATCCACCCCTGATGTTGTAATACTACAGAGAGGGATTCTCCTGTTTGAACACCAAAGGTGCCCATCTTAGTTGCTCCCATCATCACCAAGTGGGTCTCTGTTGAGTTTTTTATCAGCAGGGCATAACTTGTTGCAGCATGAGACAAAAGAGCTTACTGAAGTCTAAGTCTTTCCAGCAACATCTGTTTCCTCTTCTGTCTTAAAACAAAGGCCAGCACTATCAAATTTGTCACTGCTCAGCAGCTTGGCATGGTCTTCAGAGAGCTGTTCCCTGACATCTACTGATCCATCACCTATATGCCCATTAATTTAATTTAGTATTTTTTCATTTCTGTTAAGCAAAAAGATAATTTTCCATCTCTCAATGTTCAATTTCTCCACAGTTGTTTTTTCTGTCTTTTGTCTCCTGATGTAGGTGTTTGAGTTTTTACAGGGTTGGTTTGGTGACTTGCAGGAGCCATCTGTCATCCCTGTGGTGTTCCACAGCTCATGCTATACATCACTAGTCTGTTAGCACTCAGCTGTCAAAAGAACCAGACCTCTGTCTGTTCCTCAGTTTCAAGTGAGTGTCAGAAAATGCCCAGCATGGGGGTAAAATGTACACTGAGAAATTAAAACACTGGAATCATAAGGCACTTGGATGACCAAACACAGCTGGAGCTTTCAGAAAATTTGAAGGAAACGTAGAGGTTTGAGGATAATGTTGAGGCCACTATCACCACACTTTTTTGAATGAACAAAGAAATCCCTTTAGCAAGATCCCTGTAAAATCCCTGTAATGGTGAGCAGTGCAAGGAAAATGGTGCTTACTTTTCGTGATTGAACCAAGAACTTCAGGCCCATTCCTGGAAAAATTGGGGTGGACACGGGATACAAAGCTTAATGGAGAACTTAGGAAATGGAAGGAGACAATTTAGACATCACTCTTCCAAGACACACTGACAGCAAAAAAGAAGTATATTGCCTGTAGGTGTCTCCAGGATGGTTGTTTGCACAGCTGCCAGATGAAGGTGTACTCAGAAATTGAAACCAGGACTTTGTGTTGCAGCTGCACTAAAGAAAACTTATTTTCTGTTGAGAAAGGCAAGGAGGGCTTGACACAGGGAAAGATCTGACACTGATGTGTTTTGTAGCGCAAGACTGAGCTTGGAATTCCCTTCACACAGATGAAGAGTGTGCTTGCATTAACCCCAAGCTATAGGTAACCCCAACAATAAGGGACACTGAAGAAATGTCTCATCAAACATGGATCAGTTTTTCAGTGCTATGAGTGTTTGCCAGCTTTTCAATTCAATATCAGAAAAAAACATCGTCATTTCCCATTAACACTACAGATTAAATTTGCCACGCAGGGGGCATGGCATGAAATTTAACAGTATTCCAGGATGTGTCAATTCCAAAGTCACAGCCAGTAACAGGGAGGGAGGATGCCCTTTTTTCTCTTCTTGTTTCAATACCAAACTCAATAGGAGACTTTCAACAATTTGAAGGAACAATAGAAAATCAAAGAACTGTAGGAGAGCTATATGCAAAGTTCATCCTTTGCAAATGTGTCACAGGGATACAGTCAAAGCACACAGTTCTCAAAAGCAAGAAATCATTAATTTTAAAGGAATCTGTGCATCTTTAAAGGAATAAGGTTACTTCTACTGTAACTTTTACACACTCTGTGATGATTTTAATACAGTCTTTTCATAACCAAGTTCTCAAGCACATTTAAACTTAGTATTATTCACATTTGAAAATTTTGGTTTGCATTTACAGTCATAACACAAGTGTCTACCAAGAGATGAATCCTGGCCGAGCAAACATTCAGAAGGCGTACAATGATCTGTCAATCTGTGAAAAGAGGACAGGGCACAATAGAACAAAAGATGACTCTCTATTTTTTCATTTCCTTCTTTGAATATAGAACTGGAAGCCCCAATCTCAATCTTTATCAGTTAATTAGAGGTTTTTAAATGTAATTCTATTTTATTCATCCTATATTCTTTATCAAGGTTACATATAATGCCTAATATATCTGACAAATTACCGGCAGCACTGATAAAAGATCAAACAGATCCAGAGTTCATAGAAATATTTATAGAAATATGTTATAAATGGAGTAATAGTGATGTATTCAATGAAATAAAGCCTTTTAGCAACACTGCTTTGATCTGTCTATATCTGAGCCCACTCAGAGCAACTTTTCTTGAAAATTCAATCTTACATCAAAGAATGCAACGTTATTGAAAATTATATAAAAGTGTAACTTAGGTTAAAAATAATTGTCCTAAACAGGCAAAAAAAAAAAGATTAATGAAGAGGATTCTGCTGATTTTTCGTAGAACTTTATTTTACTTGTAGAAATTTGAAAGACAAACTGAAAAGAACAGAAGATAACATCATTTATTCTTCTTAAAATATTTTAATTTAAAAAATATACTAGGAACAATATGATTTTTTCAAGCTGTGCAATTGTTACATGATTTTTTTTTGTTTGTTTGGAGTTTATTTTGTAAACAGCATCATCCTTTTATTGTTGTTTCAGATGAGATCAGAAATTCCTCAGCTGAGTCTGTGAGCTGTTACAGCACTCAGCAATGGCACAGTAGGTTGTCAGCATTGGTCTTGGTCTGAGGTCTATAGGTATTGTTGTAGGGATGAGTCTAGTGTCAGATAGGCATTATGCAATAGGTCTGCAAGAGCATGAACAAGAGATGTGGGTGCAATTCCAAGGCAGCAAGTCTCAGGTACATGAGAGAAGCTACATCTGAAGGAAGCTGTATTCAGTAAAAAGGACAGAAGTACATAGGTTACTATAATAATTACTTGGAGGTTTTCATGGAGGAGAAGCAAGTTTCACTCAGATAAGACCCCACACCACTTACATACTAGGAGAAACCTCTATCATTGTCTGTGACTGCTGCTTGTGTCAGATATTAGAAAGAAAGGATGGGTTAATGGACTGGCTAATGATCTTCCTGCCTCCATCAGCAATTCAGCATCGGTATCCTGCCTTTCAGTTGTTGTATGAAAGAAACTGATACCACTCTATGACAGGAAGATGTCACCAAGGTTCATTAGGACAAAATTTGTGGGTGATAAAAACATCATTCATCCTGGGCTGTTTTTTATTCCCTTCAGGACTGGTACTCTCTAAGTCCTTCCAAAGGGAAAGTGCATCTCGGTGTCCATAAATGCCAGTATTTCTGCTCTTCTCCATCAGCTTAAATGAAGATCCCACACACAAACAGCCAATCTTAAGGAATGAATCATTATTCCAATATAGGAAGCCACCTTGGGATACAGTTTTCTCATTCTTAGACTGACTCAACATCTGTTTTAATTAGATATTCTGCATGTGTTCTGATTTGGTTACATATTCATTCAAAGAGAAAGAGGTTTTATATACATACATAAAGAATCATCTTTATTTGAACGTGTAGACATGGGAAGAGCTGAGCTTTCATATTGAAGAAATTGTATTAATACTTAATAATCTGAATAAGCAATCAAAAGGAAAGTAACGGTAATGCACTGAAGGCATCTTTTCTATTGGCAATTATAAAGCTGCCTACTGCAATTCCAACATTATTACTCCAGTGCCATTCTCTTACTGTGTTTCATTTTAATCACATGGCCAAGTACTGACAATCTCTTATATCTTACAATTATCTATGTTCTAAAATGACAGTAGAGAAAACCAGCAAAGAATTTAGCAATTTGGGTATTTTCATCACCTTAGGGAGCATGAAAATGACAATGTGAGCAGTAGAAGCCAAACTCCAGGTAGCTGGCAAAGGAGTGGAAAAGAGGACTGTCTTCCTTCCTCATTCAGTCCTGCAGCCAGAGGTGACCCAGGATGCTTTCCATCCCTGGGCATCCTGAGCCATTCCCGGGGCTGCACAGCCGTCTTTGCCACCCTAAGTGCTAAGGCAGGTTACTAATGAGATGAAATCAAAAAGTAACACTGAAGACTGAATCTCTACCAGGAGCTAATCTTTACAATAATACTTGTGATGACATTTCCATTCTTTGAACTACATGGAAATGATGCAGAAATAATCTTTGATGAGGGACATAGTGACTTCATTGAAACATAATTCATGCAGCAGGTAGTGGAGAATAATCTGATGCTCATGAGATCACTACTTGGAAGCACTGATTTAAGCTCTACACTTTCAATCTCTAGGAGGAAAATGATATCAAGAGTTCTCCAGGCAGTTTTACCTCTCTGAACTGGCTGGATGACAAAATGACAACAGCATTTTTTACAGTTGGTCACAGTTGATTCAGCTGGAAACAGAGAAACAAATAAGCAAATCAATAAATTTTGGCAACTGGATGAAAAGTACTTCTTTGGATCACTATAGATACACTACCTATAATTGAGATCAAACCATACCTGGCCTTAAACTGATGGAAAAAAATTAAAATTATCTTTTAGGCCATTTCTTATGGCAGTTCCTCTGCAACTAATCAATCTACTCTCTGCAAGAATGTACATGACTGGACATGCAGCTTTGGTATCAATCTTCTTATTCCCATCTATCAATCCTTTTGCCTAGTGATGGCAAAATACTACAGAACTTAGCAAATTGTCCATGGTAAATATTCCATAGGGCTGAATGATAGATCCCATAGGGTTGTGTTCAGCGGCACAGGGGCTCATTGAAGGCCTGTCACTGGTGGTGTCCCTCAGGGTTCTACACTGAGCCCAGCACTGTTGGACTCATTCATCAATACCTTGGATGAAGGGGCACATGCCTCCTCAGCAAGTTCACTGGTGGGTTGAAGGACGGAGAAAAAGTGTGTCAGTCCAGAGAAAACGTGGGGAATAAGCCAGAGATGTTGTTGGGTTTTGGCCAGAACAAAGATTTAGTTGGCAGGATATGGCAGAATAACACACATGACTAATGAATTGCTATAAAGAGATACAAATTATTGAAAATGGCCTGTTCTGGAAAAACAGGCAAGACAATAGAGAGGAAATGTTGGATAAATTAAAGAGAGAGTGTGCAGGCTGCTTTGGTAGGTGTTGGTTACAAACCAGAACACCAAGCAGGGCAGAATCCTCCAGAGTGCAAACCGTGGTCCCCCCAGAGGATTTTAGCTGATCAAATGCCAGATGCAAAAGGGACAGAGCAGGACACTGTCAGGGTCATGTCATGCATCATATGCATGCTTTCTGAAAATCCAACCAGGTCTGCATTTAGGTGATTTGCAGAAAATTCAGCAGTAGTAGAAATGTGACCACCTGTTCAAGTCATGAGTGAAAATTGAATATTTCAACTGATTTTATTTTTTTCATAGAAATATCAGATAATTCTTTAGACTTTCATCCTGACATCCAGTATTTTCCATGAAGATCTATAATTTTGTAAAATGAGTATGTGTGAAAAGGCAATGAGAACAAAAAGTGGAGTTTTGCTTAACAGAACGCAAACCTGATAATTATTGCTAATATTCATTTGTGATGCATATCACACTGAGCTGCCAAAGAAAATTCTTGGTGCCCTGCAATGCTGAAATGCTTTCCACCAAGATCTGAGTAATTTTGCCTGTCAAGAAAACAATCAGCTTGCTTTATTCCATAGCCTGGTTCCATCACCATCTCTCATTCTTCTTCAAGGGGCAGAATCCACTCTCTGCTTAACTTTCCCATAAATACCTGCTTAACATTTCTTTTAAATACCACACATTGTCACCGTGTGCAATTAACGATCCTTGGCTAAGTGAGGAACCTTCTGCGTGTTTCAGACTGGCTGACAGGTGACAGATTTACTTCCCACATCCACACGTTGTTATGAAGCACAACTCCCCCACTGAAGACTGACAGCTGCCTGCATTTACAAAGCCAAAGCCTGGCTCAGACTGATTTGTACCAACACACCAGGCAAGATTGGGAAAATGTTCCTATTGCTTCATACATCCACACAGTATGTGATAAAGCTGGTCAGGTGATCAGGTTTTTCACACAGCCACAAGCAATTTTCTGATTTAATATCCAGAGTTCCTAGACCAATTCACTGTTAATTCTGTAGGCTGCTTTGGGCTTTTTCCCTGCAAAAGCTTCACAAGATACCATTTGCTACAGATTTCATGGCTTCTTACTCCTTCCTACCATTTGTGACGTGGGAAGGTTTATCTCCATTTGCAGCATTAAAAATAGGCTTTTGTAGCTCAATGGCTATTTCAGCAGAGGTCAGTTCATCTCAAAAACTCTCTGATGAACTGTCTACTTGCCCTGGTGTAGAAAGAGTCTCAACATGACTGAGCCAACTGAGCCACAAGCCCAGCTGGAGGAACATGTAGAAGAAGTAATTTTATTCAATGTTGTCAGAGGACTCCACAAGATAAAGGACTGCAAGAAAAAGACCTTTATCAAGGATTTTCAATTACTACCTTGGTTCTGATTATGTGATTTCTTTCTCCATATAGGATAAGACCATTAGGGGCTTCAAAGAACAAGAGGAGCTTGCCTAGGGGAAAATGGGGATGAAATCAATCATCCAAAGTTGATAGTTAAAGAAATTTTTTGGATGTAAATTAAGGTGGTATTTAAAACATTGAACGTACCTTTTTGTACAGTTTATAGTTCTTTTCCTTATTTTTCTTGGCCACTAATCACATTGAGTTAAATGTTGTCTTGCAAGTAGGCCCCTGGAAACAAGTGGAAATATCCAGCAATGTGTTAGTCACTGACAGAAGGAGCACCAGATCTTGGAGCAGATATTACTGACTTGTGAAAAACTTTTATTTATTTGTTGTCAACGAGAAAATTGGCAGTATTTTTTCCAGGATGAATGGACAGTCAGTCATCCCAAGGGGAGAACAATCTAGCCTCATGTGGGTTTTGATCTGTGCTGCAGGAGAAAGGGGAGAGAGTCAGAGCTGCTGAAATTGCTTCTCCTGCCAGTGGGGGGAGGGATGTACCTTGAGACCTGATTCATTGAACATGGGCTTGTCTTAAACCACAGACCACGTAGATAACTTCAGCAACCCTACTTGCAACCCACTCCTCATATTTTTTGCTTTAACATTGGAAGATGATAACTTTTCCCCGTCTTTGTGAAGATTGTTGTGCACTGACTGAGGAAGATCCAAGGAGCACTGGTAATTTAAAGGACAGTCATGAATAGACTGTGACTATGTTACTCAACATATAAAAGAGATTGAGCAAAATGAGGAAAGACTGAGGCATAGAGGTAGATTTCTGTGGATTGTGAGCTGTTTACAAAAAAGGGGGCTGGTTACTATTTGAATGCAAATCAAATAGCTTCAGATCAAGAAATGGACCAGTGAAGTGGCACACAATATGCCTGTCTGTGCTCATATACATGGCAGAATATTTTTGAGGGAAAATCCCAAGAATTACTAGTGGGATTTGCAATTTCTTGAGAAAACAGGAGAACTGTTCAGGAAACAGGCCTACTTAGATCAGCTAATCTGTGCCCAGAATCCATTAGGCAACATCACTCCTTGTTTTGACAGAATTTGATTTCATTTAAATCATTAAATGAATGCAAAGCCCTATGTTCCATTATCACTGAACAAATCCACAGCAAATATTTTTAATTCAATTATACGGAGATTAAAATACCTTAGAGATGATATAATTATGCCTCAGCATTTGGCATGTGCACATGGGGATTTAAGAAAGTGCTTAAAAAAGCAAGCAGGAAACCTTTTCACTCTTTGATGAATAAGAATATGTACTGCAAAGTGGATGAAGTTCTCAAAACTATTAGACAACTCAGACTGTGAAAATTAAAATTCATAGGGATTTTTCAATAGAGTTGAAAATAGGCAATCTGAACAAAGTGCTTCCTTTCTAGCAAGTTTCCATTTTTGTCATTTAAATTATGTCATTACATCAAAGTCCTCCTAATTCTGAGGAAAACTTAAAAAAAACACCTAAGCACAAGTTTCTGATTTTCTGTTTATGCAAATCTATGCTGACAATATATAGTCCTGTCCTACATAATATCTTTGTCAAATGGGTGTAGCCCAGCTCCTGTTAGTGAGCCCAATGGAAGCTGATCTGGTTGCCTAAGATGGACTTTGGTACACTGCAAGAGCAGCTGTATGAACTGTAGAAAACTTCCGCAAGCCCAGACAGACAGAAATTTCAAACTTCACATTTTCTATTGACTCAAAAGGGAAGACCAAGGACAGACTCTAGGCAGAGTCTGTCTTTAGCTGTGTTCTATTTAAGAGCTTTCTCTTTGGGAAAAAGTTATTGCTGTGATGTCTAAGCCTGCTGCCAAAGGTGGCACAGATCCCTTTCCCTGGCTCCTGTGGAGCTCCCTGTGGATCAGCACCAGCCCTGCACTGTAAGGTGCTGATTGCAAGGTTGAGGTCAGTGAGGAGGGTACAGATGTCATCCATTGATGATGGCACCGAGTTTGTGTTGGAGAATAATGTTTATGTTGCCTCCACAACCAAACAGAAACCCCAGGAAACTGATCCATTTTTGCCATTCCCAAAGCAGAGATTGTGGTCTTACCAGCTAGTGGGTCTCTCAGCGCTAGGGGTATGAGCCAGAGGGACAACAAAGGTCATCATGACATACTTTAGCTCTGAAGCCTTCATGGGAAGGGCACTCTGAGCTATCACTGAGCTGCTGGGAGCTGGTGGGGAAAAGCAGTGCTGTACAGGCTGCCCCTGGGGTGCCATGCACAGCTGATAACACGCAGGCTCTTCTCCCACTTGACCCCAGCATCCTCCACTCATCTGGCAGATGGTGAGAAAAAACAATGAGTTATCTTAATACAGGGCATTGCAGTAGAGTCCTGAGCAAACAGCAGGTTATGGGGGTGAGAGTTAGCCTGAAGGTATCTCACAGAGAGGCTAGTGGAGGCTGGCAGCCTGCACTGCAATCTTCCAGGTTTCTTGCTTTTTTAATATGGAATCACTAGCCAGGATTAAATGCCCTGGGACTTAAACTGAAGACCATGAGCTGCAAAGCTAGTACAATATGTGTGCTGTAAGAGAGAAGGAGAGTGCAGCTCAGAAGTGCCAAAAATTATGATTGCATTTCAGGGGTCACCCAAGTGTATGATCACAGGAAAAATGGGAAAGAAATGCACTCCAGATTTTAAGATTATAAATATTCCATTAAACAATGAGAAATTACTTCAGCGGGATACTATCACTGGCTAAGTGCTAAGACATTCTTATATTATGTAACTAAATCACTATTCAGAACCAGCAGGAGTCGTTAAGGGTCTCTGCATGCAGCCCACTGGCATGACTGCTTTGGTCTCACTAATATCATATTTCAAATGTTCATTTCACTGGTATTTCTTCTGAAGGTAGAGGAAAAATATAACACTCATCAAAGGTTCCTTTATCATTGCAAAGGCACAAAGACATCTTCATCTCTGTTCTTGCTAAGTTGAAATTTAACATAGAATTATCATCTACAAGGATACTCAGTGATTAATTGCTTTAGTACATCCCTAGTCAGAACCCCTGTGGTCAAACTTCTTATGAAATGAGTACCAATAGCTATTAGGACTACTTTGAAATTATAATCAGTGACTGATGGCTCAAAAGATAACATAAACTCTCCCCAAAGAACTTCAGAATATAATTTTGTAGAAGGGAAAATTAGCATTTTCAACTGACATTGAAACATGAAAACTACTAAGAAAATGTGCCACATTCATCCTCTTCACTCTGGGAAGTTATTTCAGTGTCCTCTTTCCATATAAAACAGGACAAATATATATCAACCTACAATTTGAATCTGTTCATGAAGAGCAGCACCAGATGACCATTGCTCTTTCTAAGAAAAAAAATCAGAACACATATTTCATCCAAGCAAAGGTACATATACACTTGCTGATGTGAAAGTTTATTGAAAATATTTACAGGAACTGCAAATGAAGGGATCTCAGCTGAGACATTCTGGGAGACAACCTCAAGTGAGCAGTGGTCCATGTGGTCAGGGTTGCTTTTAGTCAACAGAAAACACTGGAGCTGTAACAGTGTCTGTAGGACAGTTGAGAAGATAAAACAATTCACCACGGACACAGGTGTGCCCTTTATTAGCGTTCATGTCACGTTTGTGCCCCCACTTAAAAAAATAACAAATATGAGAAAAGCTACTGCATTTTTATTTGGTAGCTGTGAACAGATTGGCCATTAGGGCACAACCAGGAGAGCTTACACTTTGATCCTGAGTCCAGCACAGAGCCTTCTGAAAGCAATAAAAATTTTCTGTCATCTTTGGTGGGTTTGATTTCAGACTTCCTCAGGGCTATGCAATGTGCCAGTTACTGAACACCGTCAAAAAAGAGAAAATTAAAGTGAATTAACAGACAACTTGAACCAAAGCATCAATCAATTCTTTGATTACTAATCAACAATGGATTTCTTCATAGTAGGAAATATTAGTTCCCATTGCACAGTATTGCTAGCCACTCAATTTTTAATGGAAATTTGTTAATATGGGAGTATTATGAAGTTCGCAACAGTTTACAGTTTCATTCAGAGTATTGAATCAAATGTTGAAGTTTCTGGTGTAAAGAGATTAAAAATATAAAGTTTTTTTGCATTGCAGGTAAGGAAATTAAATATCAAAGAATTATTTTCATCTTGAATTAAACAAAAAGTTACAGTGTATATAAAAAAACCCATATATATACATATAAAATATTTTTAAATCCTATAAAAATTAACTTCTCAAATTGAAAAAATTATATATTTTCATTAATTTTAAAATGCTTTATTTTGAGTGCGTCCTTTAAAGATTTATCTTAGCATTGACTGACCATAAAGTCAAAAATGCAATTTCAGCAAAATGAAAAACTTTTAATTTTTAAAACATCTGAGGAGAATAATCTGGTTATTTTGAAAAAACTCACAAGTGTGAAATACATAAAAACTGCTATTTCCTTGTGAAGTTTTATGAATGAAAAGAAATTGTATTTTACAATACATGAAACACTGCTTCAGAAAAGTCAGGACTTTTCAGGGCAGATGGAAATGTAGTGACATAGAGTGAGGAGAGGAGGTAAGAGGGCAAGAAAATTCTCAGTTCCCAAAAGTTTTATTCTGAATCTGTGTTAAAGTTTCGTTAAGGCTATTCAACTGTGAATGTACCATACTTTTTTATCCATGTCCATGGTAGAACTGGCTCTATATTTCCACTTCCTCAGATAAGAAGTGGGCCCTCCACTCTATTTACTTCTGAATCACAGGTAAGGCAATAACTGGTACCTGGCCTTCCTCAGTGCTGAAGGTAAAGGTATCTGCAAGTGGTCAGATGACAATGACAAATGACAAACCTCCAGTAAGGAAGATTCACACAGGAAGAGGCAAGAGTAGCTCCAGGAAGACCTCTGTCCATAAACAGGGTGCCAGAAACAACAAAAAAAGCTGATTAATGTCATTGACAAAGGTTGCTCTCACGCTTACAACTGGCCCAGGGCACTCTCTGGACTGAGCCTTAACACACAGGCAGGCCCACCCAGGGATCCATATTCACACATGTCTAGTTGTCCAGTTCAGAAACAAAAGACACAAGGTCTTGCCTGATTGTGGTAATAGCCCACACAAGCAAACAGACTCCAGATTTCCTAGCTGTGAAAGCTAAGAAGGAAATTATCAACCCTTTCCAAATGCAGCAAAAGAGCTGATCCAACAAGACTGGCACTAGTCCAGCAAGAAAATTGTAGAAAACATTCCTTCAGCTTTTCTTTCCCTGTTAATTTGATATTTTGCCTTTTTATTTCTGCATCTGCAGAACCATTATCCCACAGAACAGCACTAAGATCACAGCCATTCCACTGTTTACATTCTACAGTCAAACACAGCTTTTATTTTCACCCTGTCTGAGAAGAAGCAAGATAATCCATGTTAAAGATGGGTTGGTGACACTAGCAGAAAGATTTGATAACTGTCTACAATTCCAGCTGGACAATTAGACAGTGTTAATTTTTGGAATCCCACTTCACACAATAATATAATAGGCACTTTTCTGATTAATAAGAAATTAGACTATGCATAAACTCACTGCTGGATGTTAAAAGCTTTGTTGTGACAAAAGTCTTTCACTGTGTGACAATTAAGGCATGCATCTAGCTTCCTAGTTTCCAAATTTTTCCATGAGCTGACATGTTCCTTTGTCGTCATAGCATCCACAGAAAATACGTAATACCTTGTCACAGCCACCTGCTCAGTTCAACTCAAAAAAAGGCTATATGAAAAGACATGTTCCTCAAACAGTGTTGCTAAATATGAAAGACCAATTTAACCAATTGAAAACAAATTTAACCACAAAAAGAGGAGAATTTATTTTGCTGAGTGAAAGCCATCCGTAAGTACAAGACCAAGGTATGGGACAGGATGCTCTACACCAGTGTCTAGGCTGCACCAGTGACAGACACATCCTCTGTCTAATATTAATTTGTCTTTGCTTTAACTGGTTTTGGTCTTCACAAATTAGATATTCTTACTCTTTACATAACTTTCTCCTGTATGCATTCAGTGCTGAACACAGACAGAAAAAAAAATCAGGCAATGATGATATCCCACTCTTCTCCATGCCCAGCCATGGCTAAACTGAATTTTGCCCTGAGTTTAGAGGGTAGGCTAAAAGGTAGAGCTGATTTTTCCTAAAATAACTATTTTGACCCACATGTAAGGAAGGTTTAAATTGCTGTAGTTCTTATTTGGAAAACAGACCTTTTTTTAGCTTAGAGTCTCTTTCTTAGAACAATGAAATCTAAGCAGGTATTTCCCTTCTCTTATATCTCAAGATGGGTGAGAGAAAAGATATACAGAAAAATTGTACATATTTTAAAACTGTTAGGGAATCAACATTCAGAAAAAATCATACAAGTTCCCCAAGTTAAAATGTTTGTTCTTTTTTAGTATCCTCTTTAAAATATGTTGACTGTACCATTTTTTCTCTAGCTCCCAGAAGAGTTGAATTTTAAAACTGCCCTTAGAAAGAGGACACCATAATATTCAATTCTCACTATTACTAGTTTTCAGATTCCTTCTGGCTTAATTAAAATTCTCCTAAATTAGTCACCAAAAGTTTTGCTACAAGGCCATGGACCCACATCTCAAGCAAAGTTTCAAGCACTCCTAATGTTAAGATCTTGAGATGAAATCCAGTTCTTGAAACAAGAATTCTGTGAAACCTTTTTTACATCTCAGATATTTTGTTAATGAAAAAGGTGAAATGTGCCTTTTTTATTAGAATTGTTAGTGCTTTCAATTAAACTTGAGAATTCTAAAAGTCCTGGGATAATTTTAAAACCAAAGAATACTCAGCAGCCACATGATCACAGTAGACACAAGGTGAGTCAGGTATTGCATATCAGGTCATCAATCAGTATTGATCTGCCTATTTAATCTTGAGATCCCAGCAAGTAACCCAGAATTTTTTTGTATCTGTGCCAGTTTGCAACTCCTGTGCGTGATCTGGTCCCTGTTCCTGTTGGTCTCTCCCATCACGCTATAAGAACCACTGAGGCAAGAGAGGCAATCATTAATATGATTTAGGTAAATCCCAGAAGAAAAATATGAGACAAAATGTGCTAATACCTCATAAAAATATTATCATTTGACAGACAAAAATAATATTTCAATACTATAAGTACTAAGTTTTCACTTTTTTTTTAATTGGGGAAAAAACAATAATTGGTTGATGACTGATGTTTTCCTAATTATCTGTATTACAGGCATCCAAGTTTTTCATACACCACAGTTGCTGCTAAATTGAAAAGGAAAGTGTGTGTGTATATATACATATATTATATATACTAGGTTACATGTGTAAAATTACAATAAAACTGAGGCAAGCACATACAGAGTAGTTTTAATATAATGTTTGTGAGTAAATTGGCAATGAGGAAACAGTGACATGCTTTAATACGAGATTGCAACCTTGGTTCTTATCCAGGATCCTCATTTTTCAGGGCAAAAAAGTCTACTGAGTATGCCCCAACACAAAGACTCATACAGGGCATGGACTTGAAATTCCCTATGATAACTCCGTCAGACAGAGGTGGAAGGTTGGTCTTTAAAAATGTTTGTCTATTTGTTTTGAGACAGCAAAGGAAAATATTTCTTTTTCTCTTACAATGAGGTCAAATAATTTGTTTTCTTCACAGCTAGAGACAAAAACAATAATGGGAAGCTCTTCAAACTAATGTTCAAAAGAGGGAAAGAGAGACAACAAATGATTAACTTCTCAGTAGGGAAGATATTATTACAGTCAAAAGACTTCAAAATCTCTTTCCTTATGTGATTAATTAACAGATTTCCAGACCTCTTTGCCCTCAGAAGAGGAGTGTATATGTTTCTCCAGTGGTGTGTCTTTTGGGGAGCTAAGATTATCAGTGCAAAGCCTGTTGTCCAATGATTTGTCTCAAATATGGCACTTCTGGAAATGTCAGTGCTAGATGGGTATTAAAGTCATTCATCTGTGCATTCTTCTGAGTTTTATTAAACAATAAAAGAAAATTATATCACTGCACTCTGGAAAAACAAACAAAAAAATTTAAACATCTTTGCTATTTCCTCACTACCCACCAAATTAATCAAATATCTCATGCAGATTCTACATATTAATGAAACTTCTAACACAATTAGTGAGAAATTTGAAAATGGGGGGAAAATCCATCTCCTTTCTACCACAACAAAAAAACTTTTCTTGAAAAAAATATACTATACTTCCCATTTTGGAGCCTTATTTTGAGGGGAAAGGGGTGGATGCATTTAATTTGCAGGTAAAAACACATTTCAAAAAGCAAACTTAGATTGTAAACTCTTCATAAGATTATCTGAATTTGTTTATCAGGCAATAATAAGCTTATTGATGTCACTTAATAAATATATCCCATTCTCTAGTATAACATAACTATGCTATACTAGTCTTGAGTATTCTAAAAAAAAGTTTACTAGCTAGAGCATTCATGGAATTCATTTTCTGACACAATGAATACCTTCCCAATATTTACAAAAAGCTCATAACTATGAAGATCTTTATCAGAACTTTATTATAGGTTACACTGATCCAAGAGAAAAAAAAGAGATGTGTAAAATATGCTATAAATATAATACAGATATAAATTTCATATGAGAATACACATAAGGCACAGGCATGAAGAAATTATGATTAATATATTCAAAGAAATCACGATGTGATTAAAATCCCACAGAAATACTGATTACATTCATGTAAACTGATACAGACATTTGCTGTGATATGCTTAAAAATAGCAGATTGGTTACCTCAAACACAAAGATGATAAAAATACATCCTCTAGAGCTGACTCACTCTTTAAACCATCAATGGCGTCATTGTTTGCCTGACACTGTATAAACTGACTAACAAGACATTTAAAATACGTGGATGTTTTACCAAAAAAAAAAAAAAAAAGGGAATTAAAGTAGAAAATGAGTGAATTTTGAGTGAGTGTACAGTACAAACAAATCATTCCTCCTGCTATCCAGCATAGCGTGTAATGGTAGCACATTCTGTAGTGGTCAGATATGTCCCCTGGGTTTGTTTTCTATAAATAGATAATTCCTCCCAGAAACCAAGTCTGGTATATAATTTATGATTCTTGACTTTTAAAAAAGAATAAATTAAATTTATGAACAGAAATTAATAAACAAATACCTTTATCAGCTCAAAAAGTAAGTATAATTCCACATTAACAATATAAAAGACTATTTTAAAAGACTTAATTTAACGTTAATAATATTGCAGAACAAGAACTTTGCCAATCACACAAACTCTATAAGAATGGCACCAAGTACAGTATTTTAGTATAACTATGTAGCAGATTGTGACCATAATAAGTCCATTTTTGTTTTTTGATGGTGCACAAAGCTAATCCTTTTTTAAATACCATCTTTGTAAACATTTTTAAACCTTTCAGGTTTAAAATACAGAAAAAATTGCAAAGCTTTAGGGAAACATCCTTTCACTGAGAACTTTGACATTTCTGAGGCACTGCTAAATTTGAAGGCTTAAACCTTTTCACAGGAAAATTTTAGAGGCAAAAGTTAACTTCTGATCAGTAGAAATACTTTCAAGTTCCTTTATGTTTGACCTCCTAAACTTTGTGTGTAATATATTAAAATTCACTCAATAAATCACTTCAAAGCCAAAAATTTTCTTCATTTACTTCTTGTTTAGAAATTATGATATTCACAGAGCAGTTGCAACTTTAAGGTACATTTGGATCCTTTTCTGCATCAAGGCAAATTGAAAAGCCCCATTCAGTAACCCCTTCAATCCTGTATTTATGAATACAGCTAGGCTTCTTCTCACTTCTGGTTTATCCCTACTCCTCACCTTCCCCAGCTGGGTGCTTACCCTGCTTGAACTAAACCTGTCAGCCAGCCCTGCCCCAAATCTTAGTCTAGACCTCAGTCTTGCCTGTTTTACAGCTTGTTCCCTTCTTTTGCCATCCTGTGTCAGGTATATTTCCCATCTGAGACTGAAGTAATGAAAAGAGACTCTGAGCCCTGAATTTCAAGCCCTGTGTTTCAAAACATCCATATATTGCCAGCATTTTGTTCCCAAACACGGGATGACTACTAAGTGACTGGCATTGGCTGCTGGCTGCAGGGAGCCCTTACAGATGGAGGAGTCACAGGGAAATGAGGTATTTCATGAGGCAGGCTTCTGCCTGTTTGCCCTTTCCTCTCACCATATGATGTCTTTTATGACTACATAAAAATCCATAAGCCAAATGGACAATTATTGATATTTGTTTTGCATTTCTCCTGAATTAAAAAAAAAAATAAAATTAAATCACCTCAATTTGTATAGATCCTCAGTAAAAAGCATTTTCCTAAAACTGCTAATCAATTATTAAGCAAGTGTTTGGAAATCCTGAAAAAAAGAAGACACTTTCTAAAGAAAAAATAAAATCAAAATTCACCTTAGCAACAGCCTTCCGCAGCACTGCATGCTCCCTCTTGACAAACTGGCTGCAGGGTTTGTCACCAAAGTGGGCATTGATTCAAAAAAAGAAAGTTAGAATTTTAAAACTCTACAAACTCCATTCTGGCTAGACCTTTCCACTCTCCATTACTCATCTCTGGCTCTTCATTATCGCAGAGAGACAAGAGGCTCAGGAACGGCACATGGCACGCGGAGCTGCAGAATGAGCAGGGAGTGGGAAGCTTCCCCTCCTGCACTGCACAGAGTTCAGAGACCTCTTTGCATGCAATTGCAAGAGTACTGTAATACAAAATCTGTCAAATAATTGATCCAAAATGTCTCATAATTAGTCTCAAACTATAGGTAGCCCTGTGTAGAGTAGATTCCCTCAGAGAAGGGAGCAAAGAGAGCTCCTGCTGGCATTGCTCTCAGAGGTAAATGTGCTCACTTTATGGGATAAGAATACAGATGTGTGGCTGCAGTTCTCTGCCCTGCCATCAGCCTAGGTCTGTATCACACATAACATCACTAAACAGATGCAAAAGTGTGTTAGAAAATGGAGAATTTGATTGCAGGGGACACAATAATACAGATTCACCACCTTTAAATGTTTCGTCTTAAAGTAGCTTAGAAGCTTTAACAACAGATCATACTTAAGCCTGAATTCCTAGTCCCATTACTCTGTTCATACAAAAATACAAAAATAATTTCTAATATAATCTTGAGTTTTCCCATGTCTCTGCTAACAGGACATTGCACAGGGCTATTTCAAACTAACACATGTTAAGAGCTGAGAAAGAAACAAACAGCCTCTTGGAAGAAAGTGTACCAGGGACAAAAAACATGCATCCAGCTGAGCACTGGGGTGAATGAAAGATATTTGAGGCTGGAAATAAAACAGTTATAAAAAATAGACCGTCATAAGAAAAAACTTATCTAAATCAATACCTAAAGCATCTTTGTTTCTTTCGATCACATGGTTGTCTTCTTCCACAATGACAAAACAGCAGCAAAAATTCCCACCTCTGAATAATTACATGTGCTGATGTGCTGTCAATTAAATCAAAAGGTCCTAAATGTCCAAGTAGGTGAGCATGCTGTCCTCGACCCTTGATAGCAGCTGCCTCTTGCTGCTGCTAAAACCAGCCAGGCTAGATCCAGAGGGCTGAATGTGGAGGGAAGAGGGCTGTGGTATGGATGTTAGAATGCTAGGCTATGGCAGAGCAGAACTGCTCTCCTCCAGCTCCCTCTTCAATTCCTTCCACGCCTGACGTTGTCAGCAGTTTCTCTGTATTTGCTCCACAAAAGCCATTCTGAGCAGCAGTGACAGACACATGTCACTTTTCTGCCATGGCAGGGTACCCTACTCCAGAAGGCTGAAGCAGACACACTGCAACACATTTAGATTAGGATGCAGCAAATTAATTTTGCAAAATTCAGGGGACCTGGCACTGTGGCTCTTGTAAAATTATAAATGAAAACGTGATGGATTACAGGCATCGATGTGATGAGGTACAGGCATTATGCAAGTGAATGTATATTAACATTATGTACATTAATATTAACCAAACAGCACTTATCATTGGATATACAGGCTGTGTCTTCAGCTGTTCACAGAAGCTTACAGGAGGATATAAAAATCTACCAACTATTAATTATCATAAAAATAAACAATAATTTCTAAAAATTCTCAGGGCAAACAGAAGAGTGTGTGAGTTTTCCTTAACTAAGACACTTAGAGAGTAGTTGCAACAAAAATGAGAACTTGTGGGCCCATTTAATATTTGAACTCAGGCTAAGTGTAAAGGATCAAATACATTTACATATACAAGGTATAAAATGCTGATGAAATTGCAAGCAAGGGCACAGAAAATATGCCAGAGAAAGATGATGAAGAATTATTGAGGCATTACATTTTATTCTCCTGTTTCCATCAAAATTGTGCAATAAAAGACAGCTTGAAAAATGCGGAATAAAAACAACCAATTTGATAGTATATATAAGGGAATGTTTATAGTTTATAAAAGAGAAAGCAACCTCCTGTCAGCTTTGAAATATCCCCTTTCATTTTCAATATCAATATTCATTATTAAAATCGCTGCTCCCCAAATCCAAGGATTGAAACTGTTCTGATAGCCTTATATTTGTTTGATCTGTCAACTCTCTCAGCATTAATCCATTTTTATGGGCTGACAAAACACTGAAATTGGTAAAAAAGTTGTTTTCAGGGAGTTTCACAGTGTCAAGACTGACAAGAACAGTGAGGTATGCTGTGACATATGGTCACAGTGCACCTGGGGGCCTGAGGTTGTAGCTGATGCTTCCTCCCCCTGAACAGGGGAGAGATAAACAGGCTACAAAGGATTTTTAACCCACAGGTCATCAAGTAGCAGTTTTGTATTAGTGGATCCACCAGCTCCTCTGCTGCCACCATGGAGGTTCCCAAAATCATGACTCTCTGAGTCAGGATGTTGAAAAAACACTGCTCCACAAGCAGAATACTCATGTAACTGATGCTGTTTTCTTGCTCTGGCTGGTTGCTCTTTGTCTTCTAAACACCACCACAAAAAATCATCTCTATCCACATATGCTCCAGCACTTCACCTCCACAGCAGTGCTCATGCTGGCCGGCCAGTGCCCCAGAGATGACTGCCAGCTGGCTGATAAAAACCAGGGCTTTCACAGCTGCCCCTGCTTTTTTCCTTTTTTTTTTTTTCAGTAATCTCATTCCCTATTCATTATGCATTCACCAGCCTGCACAGAAATAGTGAACTCATGGTTTGCAAACTTACTCAAAACAAATAAATAATCATTTCTCCTTCCTCTGCTAACCCAAGCGAACAATGCTAGAAGTGAAATTCTTAATTCTTTTTTTTTGTTGTTGTTGCTGTCATCAAACACAATTCAAACACAATTATTCAGACATTTACTTTTCAGGTTCTCCTCTTTGTCATTAAGACAGCCCAAGCAATACACACCTTTCTGTTATAAGTAAGTTGGAAAACTCACCTTTACATGTCTGCCACAAGCCAGAGCATTAGCAAACAGCACTGTGAGTGAAATGTGAGCACCACTGTGCTGCAGCTCCTCAGCTCACATCCTGAAAAGTACTTTCATGGAGAATGACTATTTTAGTGATACTGGGGACTGTGAAGAGTGTAAAACATCAGTGTGTGATGCACGGAATGAGCTAGAGGGAAATTAACTATGCATTTATGTAAGCAGTTGTAAAGTAACTATTTTATGCAAATAAATGCAAACTATGCTGCAGGGGCAGAATTTGACAGAAATGGAGAAGTGTAAAGAACTCAGACTAGAAAAGCTTGAGAACTGTGCAAGAGAGCACAGAGCTGGCGGCCTTCACTGTGCATGGCTCAGCCTGGGAGCGCAGCTGGTGCTCTGACACAGCAGCTGCCCTTGCAAAGGACCAGCTGCCTGCAGGTGGAAGGAGAAAAGCAAACAGTGTTAGGAACATTGGCACTTCCACTGACGCTCATGTGACAGGTAACACCGGGAATGTGTGAAAGACAGAGGGCTCACAAAGCAAACACTTGAGTATGGTCAACTGGAACACAAACCGTGGTACCTGAAAACATGGCTGTACATTTATCTTTTCTTCTTGGTAGGACACATCTGCCTTCACACTCAGCTAATGGCCTGGGAAAATATATGCAGGGGTGATTCAAATAATTTTCACTTGCATCTTCTGAAAAAATTTTGGAAGATGGACTTCTCAGTCCTTGCTCTCCAACAGACTAGTAATTCAAGTTTTAGAGACAGTTACAGAATCATGGAATGGCGTGGGTTGAAAGGGACCTTCAAGATCATCTAGTTCTAAACTCCTTGCCATGGGTAGGGACACCTCCCACTAGACCAGGTTGCTCAAAGCCCCATCCAGCCTGGCCTTGAACACACCCAGGGTTGGGACATCAACAACTTCTCTGGGCAACCTATGCCAGTGTCTCACCACTCTCACAGTAAAGCACTTCTTACTAATATCTACTCTAATATCTACTCTACTATCTAATATCTACTTCAGCTCGTCCTATCGCTACATGACCTTGCATAAAGGGCATCAGCAGCAGGGAAAAAAACAATTATTTGGCATTGTCAAAAGCAAAAATTGTTCATCAGGGTTGAGATCACCTGTACAACCTGAAACCACCTCTAAGCCACTTCAAGAGACAAACTGTGCTTCAAAACTGTCCTTCTGGCTATAGCCTATTTCATCTATAGGCTAATAGACCTATAGAAAGTAATCTTTAGAACAGAAATGTTGCAATGAATAGGTAGAAATGGATTGTCCTACAGGCAGTGGGGCTAGACTCAGGTGGTACTTCACACTTACTCTTTTTAATTCCTTGGCTCACAGATACTGGAATGATCAGTCATGCTGGTAGGAGGTAGCCAGCATTTGTGTTCCCTTGTGTGTCTGTCTTTTTTAGGAGGTTGGTGGGTTTTTTTTCTTTGTTTGCTTTCATTTAACATTTCTTTAGGACAAACAAAGAAATAGGAGCACAGGTAAATGTTTCTAAATGCACCTGGACAGAAACAGTGCTGCTGTGGTCTCGATTTCCTGCTGCTGCAGGAACCCTTTCTTTGTGCAAATCACTTCTCAGTTTTCTTCTTTAGCTTCACATATTTGGATTATGTTTTGTGAAAGAGATTCCTAGAAGTTTATGCAGATATTGAAAACCTGGGATGTAAAAATTAAATCATGTCATTACTGTTAGCAGAGTCCCCCTTCTCTGTATATCTTCAAACCAAAGGTGTTATTTCATTCAAGATATGCCTCATAGAAGGATTAAAACACGGTTACAGAAACAAATATCACAGAACAGAGAATTCTAGGGAATTCCTTGATCACTGAATCCTTCCTACAGGGAGTTAAGATTTTTTTGGGTGTTTACTCCAGTTCATTTAAAATGTTTTGGCTTGTGTTAGATAATTATTACTAGAAAGATCCAGAGGCAGTTCTATTAATATAAAAGAGAGGATAAGAATAATTGCATAGACATTTGTTTCCCTTTGCCACAATGGAATTAACCCTTCTCACAGGGTTAAAAGAGGCCCCAGAGAGCCTAAAATTATGGGAAGAGAAGGGGCTGTGCTGAAGTCAGTGGGAAGAGGAGGGAGCAGCTACTCAGCACAAGAGCACAAAATGTACAGGCCAGGATTTGTGTGGGAAGTTAAACATTGTCTACCTTTCCAGCCAGTCTTGAGCCTGGAAGACAGTGCAGCAGCCTCTTATTTCAGCTTTTGAAGCAAAATACAAGAACCAGTGACTTCCTCTTCAGTATGCCGAGAGACACAACAAAGTTACAAAGAGCAAGTCCTGCATGTATGTGTTATCAGCACTAGAGCCTGCACCAATTGCCTTCCAAAGGCTCATCTGCAAAAGCAGATACATCATTGTGGACGAGAGCCAAACTGAGTGTGAAGCCCAGCTTGGGGGGGAGCCCACAGGCCCACAGACCAGGACTCCAAATACTGCCTGGTCACAACAGGCACTGGTTTTAATCAGGTGGACAGAGGGTGTCACTTTCAGACCAGGAAAGTGCCCACACTCACAGCTGAAGTTAACACCAGCTGGTTAACATCAGTCTGACTGTGGAGCATGCAAACAAAGAAATTCACTCATGAGGAAACTCAGGGTAGGTACATGTCTGTGACAATGAGGCACAGTGGGATGCAATGTCCTGAGGGCCAGCAGAAAGCAAAGGAGAGCTCACCATCATAGTGACAAAATGCTGGATCAGCAGATATCCACAACTTTTCCCATCTAGTATCTCCCTCTAAAATGATCTGAGCAATGGATTGAGTGGAAGGGAGGAGATCCAGAGAGGCACAGCAGCTGCTCCCAGTAAGGTAGGTGGGCTTGGAAAAGCAGATCCAACATTGGAAAGTAGCTCCAAGGCCTGATTGCCTCTCTTGTGTGAATTATAAAAGGAATGAAGAAGGATTTGAAACAAACTGAAATACAGATTTTGGCTATGTGTATGTATTTGCTTAATCCATTCAAACATCCTACATAAAAAAGAGTTATGTCATTCTTCAGCAGAAAAAATGTGAACTACTGCATTTGGTCAACAGGAGAGAAAAGGGGGTTTATATTGAGCTTTCCTGGGCCTCAAATAGCTGAGGTCCTGAAAAATCTGAATGCATCTTGAGAAAAGATGATAGCACATCTCTTGATCAATTAATAATTAATAAAATATTTCACTGAATATTTAATACAGATCAAAAGTACTTAATGCAGATCAAAAGGATTTAATATAGATCCTGGAGGTGTTCAAGGCCAGTTGGATGTGACTGTGAGCAACCTGATCTATTGAGTGCCATCCCTGCTCATGGCAGGGAGGTTGAAACTAGGTAATATTTAAGGTCCCTTCCAACCCAAATCATTCTATGATTTTGTGATTCTAAAACAAAAATTCACAATGTAGAAATGGGGCAATTCAATGTAAGTAGGCAATACAAACTGTACATGACCTTTCCAGAGTTATTAAAAAGAGAAACTGATAAACCTAACATGACAATGGCAATAGTCATATTGAATTTCAAGCAAACACCAGGTCACAGTGTGTATGGATGTTGAGTTTTACAGGCCATTCACTCTGAAGATTTTCCCACATTGCACTACAGTGTACAATCAAGTGATAGATAATGCCATGGAACCACAAAGCCTGAGGGAACCACTGATTATGATTGCCAGTGTCCATATCCCCAAAACCAGGAGAATTTTCAATTACACAGCTTTGTATTAAACATGCAATTGTCTTACCACTGTGCTCAAAGGAGAATTTTCCCATAGTCTGTGGGGAGCTTTTTTTTCTCCAAGCTGTAAAATTGCATTAATGGATTAAAATGCATACACAAGAGACATTCCTAAAAATACTTGTCAATAAACAACACCAGCACTGCCACAGAGATGTTATGCAACTGAGAGTGCAAGCCACGATATTGTTTCTGTATTAACAGGAGGCCAATACTCTAAAGTGTCCCAAAACTACCAAACAAAGTGGAAATCTTACTTAGCTAGCCTTGGTTATCTGCACTTGCTGTCCATTTTTCCTTGTGTTCTCACCCTGGTCAAATTGCCATGTTTCCTCTCTGCCCCCACTAGTACAAACTTTCTTTGTAGCAGCTCAAATAGCTGAACTTTTCAGAAATTGCCAACCTGGACTCACACCCTCTGCTCTCAGAGGTGAGCTAATTCTTTCTATCGACAATTTATGTCCAGACCGAGATCTATTTTGCACACTGGTGTTCTCTATTTATTTCAGCTTTCTCTGGGAACTAGTCACAATATTTCCTTCCCTCTGCAGAGTCAGTCCCTGTATTCATGAAATCCCTGGGGTAAGGTTTGCCATCAACATCATTTCACCCCTAATGTTTTCAGGCTAAACTGAATGAAGCACAAATATAGCTCAAATCCTCTTTCCCTACAGTTATCCAGGATACATGACTTGGACTGGAGAATCATCCCACCTCCCTCCAAAACAGAGGCTGCTTTAGACTCCATTAGTGTCCATTGCTCTGCTCCCTCCTCTTCTAGGGATGCAAGTGAAGAGATTGATAAAGATTTGAGGCTTCATCAAAACTACTGCAAAGTTCCTTTTATGCATTCTCATGCAAAATGCTCCAATGTCATCCCATGCATATTTAGCTACCAAAGCTGAAATGCCTGGAAACGATGCTAAAAGAAAGCTCCTTCAGGATTCTGAGTCACACAGAAACCCCCTGGGAATTATTGCTAGTTTGTGACTGTGGCCAGTCCACCCAGGTGACTTATCCTAGCTGCAATGTCTAAGCAACAACAGTACCTCAAGAAATGTGATTTTAGCTCTAGAGATCTTTGTTCAAGCTCCTGCACAATCTTCCAGTGCAAAATCAGCCACCATAAGCATGGAGACCAGCAAAGAAAAAGAAAACATGGAATGAATATGAGCATTTAAGTAAAAAATCCTTCATGACAAGACTAAGTACAACTGGAGTAGATGGCCTAGGAAGGTTGTGGCAATCCCATCCTGGAGAGTTTAAAAATTTTACTCAACAAGGTCCTGGAGTACCTGATCCTGCTTTGAGCAGGAGTCTGAACCAAACAGCCAGAGATCCCTTCCAGCCCTCATTTTGCTGTGATTCTTCATTCTCATGTGCACTATTGTGCCTGGAATGGAGGCTACTTACACAGGAGGAGATGTGCTACAGTAGGGTCGAAGAGGATTCTCTCTCTTGTCAGCCACTAAAAAAACATTTCCAGTCGTACATAATGAGAGGATACCATGAGCAGCATGGGAAGATACTCGGATTACTTAAAGGCTTCTGATTCCAGTCCCAAATACAATGTATCATTGAAGCTGCTGAGTACAACAGCTTCTGCAATTTGTTGTAAATCTGGGAGAAGAGCTTTGAAATGAACTATTTCTGACTTCTCTCACAACAAAGAGGTAGTAAGGACCAACTTGTTTTCTGTGATGTTCAGGAGGGATACAGAAGGTATTAATGGTATGGCAAACTCAAGTGAGAGACATCTACTTCTGCCTATGGGGTTGGTTTTTTAGTCATAGGACAGTGTTGTCTACAGCCATGACATGACAGCACATCAGGTGTGATGCTCTCTTCTTGCAAGCACTGCCATCTTTTAACTAAACAGGTATTTTAAGTACTTCTGGTGTTTCATTTCATAAGGGTCACATCTGTGTTCTCCTGGAGGTTTCCTTTCCTCCCTCTTTTATATAATTGTCCCATAAACTGTGACACAATGTTGAATAATAATTGAATGTGTGAATTGAATTCACACAAATAAGCAGAGGGATATATAATTTATGTGGGTCATTATAGCTTAGTAATTGTCAGGAGCCATTTTTTGTGCTGAAGGTAAGCATTGTAACAACTTTCAGGATTAAAAAACTTTGAAGCAGCAACACTGAAAAAGTTCCGAAAGATAATCAATTTGATAAATAGCAAAACTGATGAAACTTAAATCTGGAGTTTCTCTGTCTTTTCTCTGTGGATTCTCATGTCTGAAAAAGGGTGAACCTCTATGCACTTCTTCCTACAAGAGGGTCTGTTTTCCTAAGTCTTGGAGGAATTTTAGAGCCAAGAGGTTTCCAAAGTTTTGTTAAAGGGGTTGAAATTGAGCAAGTTGAAAAAAAGTTAAGGGTAGTCTGATACAAGCACATGCACACACAATAGGACTACAGAGATCTTATTTCCTTTGGAAATCTAGGTATAAATATAAAGGATATTAAAGTAAAACATACGTTTGGAAGAAAGATGGAAAATTATGAAGAGAAACTCAACATCTTCATTCCAGGAAAAGAAAATATTACTTAAACAGGGAAAAAAGCAAAACTAAACAAAAATAAAAATGAAACAGAAGCAAGCATTCTTGTCCCCAGAGTAACTTCAACCATACCAAGACAGTGTGGTGAAAGAGAGGTATCTACACACATTGAGAGCTGATGTGTTTTAGACTGCACTTTGTCTAAGAGCCTGATAAGCAAATTGGGAAGAAGGAAATGGGGAATTTACAGCACCCGTTGGGGTTTCCATGACTTGGAAGGATTTTGTTGCATCCCATTTGTTTTTGTTTTGTTTTGAAACAATGAAAGCTCTTGAAGGACTACTAAGAAATGCAATCATCAGAGTATTCATTGTATGCCATGAGTGCTATTGAGTGCTATTTCAAGATAACAATAGCAAAAAGTATCTCTCACCATGACAGGCTTTCATGAAATGCAGAAATAAATAAGACAGCACACTATCAGCATTTACAAATACACAAATGTGCCGTGTCTCACTGTGATACAAAGGGTCAGGGATTGATAGAAGTCATAAAAATTCTTGTTGATTTTGTCAATTTAGTGGTAGGTGGTAAAGCAAATAGAAAAAATAATTTGGAGTGAGGTAATAGATACATTTATATAACTGTATACCTAGCATGTCACATCAAAATGTAACATTACATCTCTGTTTCACTCTCCACAAAAAATAAGAATTTTGCTTTCTGAAGAAAAGTTGTGGGTTTTACAGAAATAAAAGTGTGAGTGAGTGGCACATGAAAAAAAAAATGTTTATGTGATGAGATACAGTTTTAAGGAACATGAATCAGGACAATATCTAATTTTTCTTGCCATTACTTTTACACGTTAGTCACTGCCACAAGATTTTCATCCCCACAAATTACATTCCCCCAAATCTGTACACTGAATCACAGATCTTTCTGATTCGTTGCTTTTATTTAGCTGCCCCATAATCATTTGGTTTTCTCCATTCAAGTAAAAAAATAGATCTGTGATCCATCTGTTAAGTTATAGACCATAAGTTCCCATCTGTCATCCATGGACCAGTGGCAGTCCCCAGAGCACTCTTTGTCTGTCTGCAGAGAGTTGGCTGCTCTTCTGGTGCTGCCTTCTCCTCATCTCCAGCTGTTAAATCACATTAAAAGATGGGTTAAAAAGATACAGAAGTAAAAAAAGTGAATAACATTACTTTCCCCTGTAAACCAATGCTTTAGCTGCCAAAGGGATGTTATTCAATTGTGAATGCACAGGGAAGAACCTCAGAGACACGTGCCTTTCTCAGGGATAGCTTTGTGCTCCCAGATCCCTGTCAGAATCAGCAGCAAGGGCTGTGAGGTGCTTCTCCAGAAACTCAGGGCCCATCTTCAAGGGTCACACCATTAACTGGTTCACTGCTGATTGCTTCAACAGAAATATCTACCACTTTAGGGAAGAAAGAGCTGGTTTCCCTTGAATAAGCTGGATCAGTTGCTTCCCCCTCAGCTGTTCATCTGGCCCTGCACCCGAAGCACCAGCCCAGACCACAGCTGAGCAGTCTTGTGACAGCTCTCCCATTTCCGCAGCTTACAGCCTGGGGTACGAAACATCGCTCTGGTTTACTTCAATCTGTTAAACTGACGTAGTTCAGTAATTGCTACTGATGACATTCCTGGTGATGAGGAACTAGTGGTGCATTTCAGTCATTCCAGTTCATTCTGACCCCACTCACAAGCTGACGTTGCCAAGTACCTACTCCTCGTTACGTCTGACAGGTCACGGTGTGGCCACAGCAGCAGTGGTTTCTGTCCCCTCATTCCCTAACCCCACCTCCCAAGGCTCCCAATCTCACCCATACCACAGCTGAACGTGCTCTCCAGCCCCTTCACTCACAGCCCAGCATGTAAGACATTGTGCCATCAGTTCTGGTTTGTTTTAAAACAGCTCAGGCCTTTGCATGCTGAATCCCCGACCGATGATCTCACAGGGTAACTCCCTCAGCTGTCACACCAAAATCTGACTGAGGTCCTGAAAGTAACAATACAATTCCATTCTGTCTCACAGACACTTGAACCCATTCTGTCCTTCAGCCAGCACCCTCCAGGCTCTGCACACAATATTTCCATTACAGATCAGGTTAGAAACTGAGGATGAAAGAACATCGTAACCAATCAATATTTAACTTCACCTAAGAGTACCTCAGGGGAAGACAGGTGTGGCAGTGGACCTGTTATCAGATTTTACTCATATTTAACTCAGTGACATTTCCCATTTCAATGTATGCCAAAATGCCTTAAAGATTTCCTGTGCACTATGCCAAAGAGATATAGGCAAGAGCAATTGGCAAAGACAAGATTTAGGAGTTTGTGAAGTTGGTTCCTGATGTTTATTCTCCTCTGCACCAGAGGGACTGACACACACGGGTAACCACCTGCAGCCCACTGCCCATCTGAATCTGTTTAGTACAGCCAATGCATTTCTGTGGCCAACAGCACCCCACAGAGTAGTGCTGCTGACATCCACCACAACTTCTGACAGCCCAGCACCAATTTACTGCTGGGTCTGGTGGGAGCATCCTTGCAAACAGCTGGGGCAGGCCTTCAGTTTGTACCTGCAGATTAACACAGAGCTCTGCTGCCAGTCCTCACAGCAGCAACGTGTCTAACATCAGGCTGACCTGGGTATACTCTTGCACAAAGTAAAAAATACCTTACTTAACTACTCCCAAAAGTACTATTTTAAACCTGACCTTCTCATTCTTGGAGCACACATGCACCCACTCACTGCCTAGTAAAACCAGACCTACTGACTATATTTGAATTACAGCATGAGTTAAGATCAATATGGTTGTAGGCACACACAGCAGTTTCTTCTTGAGGCCCACTGCGCCAGGCTCGAGGTTCTCTAGCCACTTCAAATTCTGCATGTGTTTTAGCACTTTATACAGCTCAATTCTGGATTTACAGGAGCCCAGAATATTCCACACACTAAATATGTTGAGCAATTGACAGCCGATGCCCTCTGTGCCTCTCAGTTGTTCACTTGGAACAAAAGGCTGTGCTTTTCCTGGGCTTTATGCTTTGCTAGCCTGGAGTTAGCTTTTTGCCAGCCCCTAAAGCCCAAATCTGATCTCATCCAAACTTTGGGAATGATGGATCTGGCTCTCAGCCCTGTATTTCAAGGCCATCTTTAATCTAGAGCTAGCAAAGTGTTGGGGTTTTTATGCAAATTCCCTGCTTTCTCATCAACTCATGGAACAAAAAGAAGGCAAAATTATCTGGGTCCTAGGAATATCATCTTCACTTTCTTTTGGAAATAGATGGTGAACCAATCAGGATGTGAACGATAAACAACTGTTTTAAATAGATAAGAAGCAAATAGGCAAAGAGAAAATAAGATTATTAAGGGATAATACTGGAAAACTGAGTGACAGATGATTATCATTTAATTCATTTAATTAATTTAATTTCAAATTTAGCATTTCTTTTATGCTCACTCCTATAATTTTTCTTGTCCCTTTTGTTCACATTTCCTGCCAGGAGGGTTGGGGGGGGGAAGAAAAAAGGTAGAGTCAAAATACAGAATTTATCATCATCTACAGTAAAAATTAAATTCACAAAAAAATTAGCACCTTGCTACAGGTCTCCAGGATTACATCTGGAGGCTCTTATGGAGAAGCTAACATGCAGCCTTCTTCCCCAATAATGCACAGGTAATTTCAGAAACTTTTGCTTGAAAACACAAATGTAAAGATAAAAAGTCTCACTTTGATTTTTTTTTTTAATTAATAAGATGAAACTTACTTGTGAGACACATCAGTTCATTTTGATGTTCATTTCCCCCAGAATAAACAGGAAATTTGATTAACTGAGATTGTCTTAGCTTCGTAGGCCTGGTTAGTGAGATCCTCTTTATCCACATACACAGGAAGGGCTAAGTGCTCTTCTGGATGGTCTTGCTAGTTTCTGGACACTGAGGGAGAAGGAGGGGAGGACTGATTGTGCACCAAAATCCATGGAAGGAGCAGCAATGTGTCTCTCATGTGGAACTAGTTTACTTTAAAACTGCAAACCGGCAGCTCCATAACTCTGTAATACACTGCTCCTAAAAGAGCTGACACCAAACCTTCACTCAGTTCTCTCTCATCTACATTTGGAGAGCCCCAAACCATCAGGTAGCTTCCATTCAAAAGTACAAAGCACCCTTTGCTCTAAATTTTATCACCTTGTGCAAAAAGAAATCTTCATTCTCTCATCCTCCCCACTACCCTCACCTTACTCCACAGTGTTTGTCTGTTCAGGGATGAGTAGCTTACAACCTCTTTCAATAAAGTATTCAGCAGTTTTCCCATGCATGGTTTCATTCAGCTGGCAGTTTTACAGCTGCTAATGCTACTGTGGATACCATCCTTTAAATAATGCCTGAAATTATTGTCATTTTACCCTCAGAAAATATCAAGGTTATGTAGTTCTACTGGTTTGTACATGAACACTCCATTCTTTAACCAAAAAGGGTCATTATATTCTTTGAAATAGTTTTTAATCCCAGCAACAAGGAAAGTATAAAAAAATCCTGCTTTTTTACTGAAATAAGGCAAAAGACTCCTGCAATAGTATCTATGATTTTATGTGCATAGGGCATACATAGTGATAAAATAAGCATCACTTTAGTGCTGATACTTTTCATCAAAAGAATAATTCAATATAGAATGACTTCAGCCTTCTAACTAAGACTTCTTCATTGGTTTCTGGCAAAACATCAAAGAAATGCTGTGAACCAATTTTTCATTCTATTTAGTTGAGGTACCCAAGAAACATCTTATGATTTTTCAAATAAGACATTTGCTAGTAGGAAATGTAGGACAGACATAGATAAACTTAACAGTCATTGACCAGCGCCATGGAAAACAACTTTGTGGAAAATTCAGACTACTAATGATCCTTAAAAGGATTCAGCCAATCAGGTTGTAAAGAAAATCAGCAGGGTTTAATTGAAATTAACCTAAAAACTCAGTGCTTTTTATTTTTTGAGGGGGCTGCTGGTTTTTTACTCATTCAGAGGAGATATTTTGCTAAATGTTATTTGATTTTTTTTCATTGCGTAACTGTTCTCAAATTCAGCTAAATTCTACAAGACTGTAGGCAAGTAGTCCCTGCTGTAATGCAGAAGGACACAGATAAAAGAAGGAGAGGAGGCCTTTGGGGAAAACTGCTGCACATCAGGGGAAATACAAGCACCTTGCCATGAGTTAAACTCTGTGAATTTAGGTACTAAATGAATTCCAACACAACCACAACTCTGCAGATAAGAATATAATATAGACCCTTTCTAGTTAAAAATTGCTTCATCCCAGCATCTCTTGGGATTAACATTCACAAGAAAGTCCCCTAGCATTATTTCATTGGAAAAGCCTTGCTGAGTTAGCTCATGAAAATACAAAGCAGGCTAAATATAGCTTAATTTGCCTTCTAGAAATTGTAGCAATTGTGTTCTTTGGGGGATCTTTTACATTTAAGCCAAATTCTTGGGAAGTTAGAGCGAGAGAAAGAGAGACTCCGTGTCCTCAGAGTGAAACTATAGAATAGAATTGAACCTGGATTTGAGATTACATCTTTTTATAGTGAGAAGAGAAAAAAAAAAAAAGACCATGTCTTTCAGAACCCGGACAGTGGAATGGAGCATCAATGTAAAGCAGAACAGCTGCTGCTGACAAACATCAGCAAAAAAAATCAGTTGTGAGGATAAAGTAAATCTAAAATAAAAAAATTTTTAAAAAGGGCAAGCAAGCTGATGTGAACAGTCTGCTGTTCATTTTCCTCTTGAGAAATATGTTCAGAGCATCATACTGCCAGAGATATTGAAGAATCAGTAATGCTTTGACATGTCTCTGCATTATCCTGCTTACAAAACAAGCACTGTTCCTACTGCCAGTGAAGCTTGGAATTACATTTCCTATCATTCACTTTGCCTGCCAGAGAACAATAAGGTAAAAGCTCATTACTATAAAGCTTGTGCAGAACTAGCATCTAGAGTAAAACTAAATCATGTAACCACACTATTATTTGTGCTGTGGTGTTACATTGTCTATCAAGCACAGCTACAGTAATGCAAAGAGAAACAATAAAATACATCTACTTTCTACATACAGCAAAAAGTTTTATCTGCACATTTTGGTATGCGATTTGCTTTTACCCTAGAAAGTCTCTGTAAAACAAGCATACATCTGAGCTGATACAAAAAACAAGTTTGCATTAATTTGTATTAATCTGTATTGGATAGATATGTTCCAAAGAGCC
Source organism: Polioptila caerulea (assembly GCA_013397295.1). Classification (NCBI taxonomy): domain Eukaryota; kingdom Metazoa; phylum Chordata; class Aves; order Passeriformes; family Certhiidae; genus Polioptila; species Polioptila caerulea. Next base: position 172,895 of record VYXF01012751.1, read on the forward strand.
AAGCCAATGTATGGAGCAGGAGCACTGCTCAGACACATCTCAGCGTGTCTGGAAGCAATGGGGGCAATGGTGACAGCAGCATAGAGCAGAGGGAATGTTACTGAGCCTGAGTGATGCTGTCTTGTACACATAAAACGTGCTCAGCAGTCTTTAAAAATGTCTCATCCTAAAAGAAGGAAAAGATGTCCAGCTCCTAAGCATATAACAAGTATTTCAGAAAGTGAGTAAACAGTTGCATGAGTATATGCTGTTAGACACATGCACAACTTTCCCCCTGGACTCCTTAAACAGCTATTGTACATCCTCCCAATGTTCACACTCATGATTTCATAAGGAAAATAGGAAAGCCAAAACTAGTGCAAACATCCCTATAAATGTTATAGGAAGAAAACTTTACTGTATAAATCCATGGTCCATCCACATCGTGAATACAACACAGTTCTGATCACCTCATCTTTAGAAATACACAGAACTTGAAAACTTTCAGAGCAGGGCTGGAAGAGGAATGAGGTTCAAGGCCAGTTCCTCTGTGAGGAACTGCTTTTTAAACCAATGTGTTGCCATTTGGGAAAGGAAATATTGATATAAAAGAAGATATAAAAGAGGATATTAAAAAAGGGGATATAAAAGAGGATTTTAAAAAGGAGATATAAAAGAAATCTGCAAAATCATCAGTGATCTGGAAAGAGTGGATAGGATTCAACTGTTCACTGTCTCTTCTCATATCAGAACTACAAATGAAGCTACTAGGAATCATCTTTAAAAAGAATGTGGATTAGGGGAAGCTGGTGGTCCCTCATGTATGGCATAGCATATCTGCAGAGGTCCTGAGAGATGACTCTGTGAACACTAAAAATTGATGAAGTTGCTAAGGACGCTACTCATGTGAGAGGAGTCCATTGCTATGGGACACATCCCATTGGGACACATTGCTATGGAATCCATCCAGCTCAGAAGGTGCCCATGCTGAAATATAAATGCTAAGAAAATACAAGAGGGAAGTATTACAAACACTTGGCCTGCTTTTGCACTTTCCTAGACAGTGATGTAACTGAGTACTTATGGACACAGTGGGATACTGGATTTTGAACTAAATGAGTTGTTGGTCTAAGCCAGGATGGCTCATTTTATTAGGATGAGAGAAGGAAAATGGATTTTTTTAGATAGGAGAAAAATATTTAAAAATTAGCTTAATTTATGATCATGAATTCTTGTACTTAGCTTTAATGAAGAGAAAATGCATCAATATCTATCCAGGATCCTCCTCTTTTTAATTTTTTTTTCCCATCAAAATGTCACCAGTATTCAGCTTAAACATATTTCTAGTTCAGAAAACCAACATCTCACAACCACATCTTATCTTCAGCTCCTATTGATTTCAAGGGCTCAGCAGTCTTGAAATTCTGACTACAGGATTGCAGAGGTAGGAAGGCAATTGAGTTATTTTCTACAAACGTAGTAGGAAAAGAATAATTATAAAGATTGTCACAAAATAGGAGTTATTTCACAATGAATCTCTACAAGCTTCAAGTGTTTTCTGGCTACCCTCCTTCAAAGAGTATGTTGTGATACTACACTTTGAGGGCCGTTCTCAAAACCGTTCTCCAGGATTGTTTCCTTCTTGTCAAAAGGGTGGCTAGGGACATGCATGACCCTGAATGTCAGGCTATAAGACAGATACAGTGCTCAGAACAGTGAAGCTCATTTCCTGAGAGGGTTTTGTTCAATATAAAGAAACATTGATAAGCTTTCTGCATTTTTCAGCTCCCCATAAATATTATAAAGATTACTTTTTGTAGTATTTATGTAGCAAAAACTCTGCTTAGGATCTTTCAATCTGACAATTGTGCAAAATGATTGTGTAGAATATTAACTACTTGGAATAAAATCATTAATTGTCTTGTTAACAAGATAGCCATGCCCTGCACATGCTGCCAGTGGATTGGCATAAAAGAGAGCTTTCAATGGGCTGGGGAGAAAGAAACATGAGAAATAGTCAGGCTCTGTTCTAATGGCTTCAGTATTAAAATAACTGCAAAGGGAGACAAGCATGAGTCATTTTCTTTGGGGCCAAATTTTTCTAATTTTGAGTCACGTTGAGCAATATCACGTTGCATGTGTGGTTCTGCAGAAATCAATGCAATTCCCATCAAATGTTATTCAGTGTTAATCAGAACACCTGCAACTGGCTTGTAGAGTTTGAGAGTGAATTTTGAAACAAGCCTGGGAGGAAGAAATAGATCATGGCATGGATAGAAGCCTTTTCTCCCTTCAGTGGCATCTCCTGGCATCAGAAGTGGTTTTTTAATTATTCCACCTTTGTGTTTGCTTTCTAAACTTGCAGATTATCTCCCAAGTTTTTACACAATTTAGATCATCGTTTACAAAGAGCAATCCCTCCTCCTGCCCTAAGAAAGAGGCTTTGACACACTTGATTTTAAGACATTTTGGGAGAGGTGAAGTGTTGAAGGTGGAAGCTAACTGCTTTTTAAGGGAAGCTTGGAATCTGTAAGCTGTCAAGCATTTGCCATTCCCAGGGATGTTGGAGGGGGGGGAAAAATACATTGGTTTTTTGATTTATCATAAATATTTGTTGATGTTCTTGTTCATGCCAGAGACAGGGAGACTATTTCTTCAGGTATGAGCTGAAATAATTGCAGATGCAATAGAAAATTAAGGAGCATTTACCAATAAAAAAGTAGCTAACATTTGTCAATGTGACAAAAGAGTTATGTCAAAAAGGTCTGATTTCCTTCTTTAAGATAACAACATTGTTAAAGATCAGTGCTGGAATGATGTGTCCACTTCTGGGATTGATGTTCTCCAAAGGCATTAGGAAAAGAGAGAGAGTACAAGAACTATTTGAGGGTTGGACAAAATCCTTTACTGTGACAGACCAGACAAGACAGACTTTAATAACTCATTTGAAAAAGTACATTTAGAAAAGATCTGATTATGGTGCATGAATACTACCCTGGAAAGAAAACATCAGACAGGAAAGGCTGCATAATATGCAGAAGGAAGATTACGAGGATCAAGAGCTGAACCCTAAGCAAAATTAATCTAAATTAAAATTAAGCATCACTTTTTAATTATGGGGAAAGAGGTTAATTACTGGAAAAAACTTTGAAAATCATCTGAGCACTCTACCCCACTGGATACCATTACAACAACATGCTTCTTCTAAAGCCAAGGTGTTGCCTTGTAACAGGGTAACTGGATGGAGTCGACTGATCTATGATGACAAGAAGCTAGGGTTAGCCTTAGAGGTCAATTTTGGTCTCAAAATCAGCAGTAAATAACAAGAATAAAAATGTAGAAAGCAGAAAAATGTGCTTAATTATTACTCTGCAGACTTGATGGAATCCCCACTCACCTACACAAGTACTGCTACTGAAATACCAGAGTACTTAGGTGCTAAGTTATAGCCCAAAGGGCAATCTGCTGGAGTAATGCAAGGCAGAAAAAAATAAACAATAATATTTCTGTTGTATTTATGCTTGAAGAAAATGTAAACAAGTTCCCCGGTATTTTGCAGTGCTCACCTTCAGAAAAAGAGAATAACAAATTGAAAAATTAAATAACTTGCATCCTAAAGTTCTTTTATCCAACTGATGGTTCTTGACGGATGTACATAAGAATGGAAAGTACTTCAAAAATAGAATCTGAGTCTTTCTAAAACTCAGGGAATTGAAAGAGGAAATTTAAATAGACAGCTTTGACTCTGTGTGACAAGGTGCAAAAGGAAATGGCGTGGAAAGTCATCTCACAAATCCCAGATTTAACACTTGAGGTTTTTGATGAAGTTGTGTCCAATTTCATTTTAACAAGACAACTAATATGCACTGTTTTCATGGAATTTATTTGAGGGACATCATTCAAGAAGATATTTATTAGACCTTACCATTGATTTATATGATGATTATCTGAAAATAATAATTTCTATGCTTGTGATAGCTTTAAACGTCATAAACAGGACCTTTTTATTATTGTTAAAATTAATCCTTCCTGATATCTATGATAAGAGGACATTGGGTGTTTTTCTTCTTTTATTGCTCTCATACTTCATTTAAAAAAATATCACTCTTCATCATCTGGCAACAAAAAATAGGATGCCTTTGCTTTTCAGGGCAGAAGAATGAGGGTTGGACTTAAAAGAGAAGCTAACATTTGTATTTGGTATTTCACAATGAAAAGGACTTATTGAGCATGGCTTTAACCCCATTTGTTCAGCAGCTGCAAATGCTTTGTCTCTTTAAAAGCCAGCTAGTATGTACTCATTCTTGGGTACATTGGATCCAAATAAAAATGTAAGAACTAAGTCCTTGGTTTAACATCTCTTTCATTAAAAAGTAATGTTAAATATCTTCATGTATATTGAACAAAGATAATGATGGCAAAAAGCATTAGCAGAGCACAGGGACATGTGCACTGCTTCTTCAGGGAGCAGTACACGACAGACAGACACAGATTGCTCACAAACATGAATACCACTAATTGCAATGTCTGCACCACTACACAGCACGGAACTGGATTGGAATTGCTGGCATATTTGTCATAAACTACTAAAATCTATGAAAATTGAATAAAAGTTGGATGAAACCTAAATCCTCCATGAATTAGAGATGATAAAGCTGTTCCTCGGCCATGGAACTCCCCAAAAGCTTGATGATGACCATTCAAAATGCTTTAATCTCTGGGTGTGTCTGCACTTCCTTTGTGCCTGCAAGCTGCTGTGCTGCTGTTAACATTGTTTGGCTACCATTTCTTTCTGAGCTTCCTACTAAGTTGTGGAGAGAATCCTCTGCCATTTCAGCACTCTGACTTACAAGAGGTTCTCCGGTGTTGGCTCAAGAGTGGCTTGTTTCACTAAACAGCCTGAACAAGTTGTGGCTTTTTTTACTTTGTCAGTGACCTATTTATTCCAGCAATTTTCCATACCAGCAGGACTGAAGAGCTGCTTTCTTTCCTACATCTTTAGATGAGACAGGCAATGCTATGTTGCAGACTTCCAGAACTGCATCTGGTCTAAAGACCCACACATGATGAATAAACATAGATTTTTATTCCTTGAAAGTCAACTTTAAGATAAGAATAATCAACATATTTCTGTGACTGAGATTTGTATTGTTAGGCAAGACTTAGGAAAATAATGTACTGCCTAGATCTAGGTTACTTCCCAAAGTTTCTTTCCATATTGACCAATTTACTACACAAAATTTGCTTTTCAGTTCAAGGAGTACGCACAACAGACTGTGTGATGTGCAGTCTGAAATGGAGGAAAACTGTTCTTTGTGCAAGTAATCCCATCTTATCAAATCTGTCTTGCAATAACCAAGATGCAGAGAGTGATGGATGAGAAATAATTTACTGCTGAGATAACCTTAGCCTGACTGAGCCTTGCAAACTGCAGCTCCAAATTGTTTATCAGACTTCACAGAGTTTGTCTTGGATTTGACAAACGTACACACATTAGGCAAAGGTCTAAATGCTATAACTGAAATCTGTAATCACATATATTTATTTTTTGCTTCATCTGTTTTGCATCCTTCTGCCTCTCTGCTGCTTCTGCTAAAATGAAAAAGTTTAAAAATTGTGTTATGAAAAGTTTATATGTTCTGTCTCCTGTCCCTGAGTAGTAAAAGACATCATTGTCTAATCAATGGAAATAAAATTTCATATCCATGATGCTACCAACATTTTCTTAAACATAGCTCTCTTTTATTCATAAACAATTCCAGTGACAGTTAACATTTTCTGATCATTATCTGCCATTACCTACATTTTCCAAACTTGTTTACAGAATTGCTTTTGAAACTTCAAGAAATTGACATAAGATTTTTCCCTATCAACACAAAGCATGAGGAGTCATCTGCAAGAGAAGCAGTAAAGCTGGAGCGTGACAGAGTAGAACTCAAGCAAGTGAGGGCTACAGATGGCTTTAAAATAAATCCAAGTACCTATTTGAATATGAAGAATTGCTTTGCTTGTTTATATATATTTATAATATGCAAAAACGATTAAGGTGAATTAAAATTCAGCAGAATCTGTAGCACATGTATTTTGTGTATAAGACAATAAAAGTCCTTGAAATCTGGGCACATTGACACTTAGAAATGTGACCACATAAACTGTGTTCTGTCAGCAAAGGAAATCATTGCCTATTCTATTATGCTGTCTGAGATGCAGCAATGTGAATGTTAAATGGGAAATGTCATTCAAGAGGACACAGAAATAGGAATCACAAAGTTCTGATCTTCTCACTACCCATGAAGGTACAAACCTGAGATAACAAAGAAATGTCAAATTTTTGCAAATGTCACCCTTAAAGGGTTTAGTAATCTGTAGTCACTCTTCAGGTAAAGGCTTCACCTCCCCTATATTTTTAAGGACATTAAAGAAAATTGATGAAGTAACATCAGAATAGTTCAAAGCATATAGGAACACACAGGGGAAATTAATGCTATATAAAGAAAATTCTAAATAGTTGATTTGGAAGGAAGCAATTCAGGTAACATAGAATCAGTAGGAATTACATTCACTCCTAAACCACACAGAGAGTAATGCCATTGCAAGAATGAGATTGGTTAAATCAAAGGCTTTGAGATTTTTGGATGGGAAGAGTACAGACTTAAAAAAATTATCAAAATTTTACTGAATTTTAAAAGATAATTTTTTAGTTCTGTTTCATTTGCCTTTGCCAATTGTAACAGAATTAACAAAATTTTCAAGGCCTCTCTTCAATCTATAGATATTTATGGGTTTACAGGTGCATTCTTATTGAAATGGACTGTGTATCAAAGCATCAAAATAAGAATTAAAGTGACCTTTCCTAAACATCCATACTGCACTGATGTACTGTTCCCCACTGCATAATTGAATCAACTGGCTGAAACTAAATCAAGTGGTAGGGGTGCCACAACTTACATCATATACAGTTTAATTTGGGGGAACAATCATTATCTTAAAAGGTTTTCCTAAAAAATACATCAGATGTTAGCTCAGTTTGATGTCAGCACTCACCCTCCTGCATCTCTCTTCTTCTTTTCTGGCATTCTTTTCTTTATAATGAAGCAGTTATAAATCATCATCTGCAATGGAATTAAATCAAATGATGCATAACAAGTAAAAAGATCAGTGCCATAAAAACTGGCAGACTGGAAAAATATTAACATGAGTACATGACACATAGACAAGAAAAAGTAGTTTTGAACTTCATCAAGAATACAAAATATAGCATCACTGTAGCTACATGAATTTGAACCAGCCAAGATATTGGCACTAATTTCTAAAGGGTGACACTTTGTACTCCTCAGCCATGAAAGATTCCTCACGGGACTGAGACAACAGATCTTAATTGTTAGGTAGAGATTAAGTAAGATTAGCCAAGGAGATTGCTCTGAACAGGCAGGGAAAGGTGGAGTACTGAAAATCTCTCATTGTTTCATGGATTGCTTTATTAAAGAGTGAGTTAAATGCTGATATTTGGGATCCACTCAAGACAGCCAGTATCCTTTCCTTACACTCAAAAAAAAAAAAAAAAAAAAAAAAGAAAGAAAAGAACAAAAAGAAAAGCAGGTCAAAAAGGAGAAACCTGGAGAGCAAATATTAGCAGGTGTACTATTGCCATGAGTTTTTTTCTGTACTGTAATTTCTATCTATTTTAATACAATGTTTGAGAAGCAATGATCCATAAAAGTAGCAATTATTTAATACTTAGATCACTGCTCTTCAGATACTATTCCCCCACAACTTTGGTATGTTCTGATTTGTAACTCAGGTAACTGCACAAAAGATATTAATCACCACTCAAGTTAAGTGAAGAGTTTCTTTTCACAAGATCGAGGAAGGAGTGCATGATTAAAACCAAGCCTCTGCTTTTAATCAGCCTCCTGGAACTAAATATCATACAGCCACACAGAAGATAGCCATAACCCCCTGCAAAAGTTAAATGAAGAGTTTTACAGGATGACATTAATTCTTGTCTTTGCAATATACGTTTGAAAATACCAGATTTGGTTTGATTACCGTTTTCTTTCAGATGGAAAGCTTTACAGGAATGTTCTCATCCTGTAAAAATATGTTTCTCACTTCTATGTGTGCATAGTGGACATTACTGGATTCTGCACATTCATAATGGTAACCTTGAGAGGAAACTCCAAGTTATAATTTAATTAAACTCTCGACTGAAAACATTACTGAGAGCTAAAGTCACCACCTTTCTTTGAACTTCATATCACTCCAAATTACTTACATTTAATTTAGCATTCTATTGCCATAAACAAAAACTAATTAAGCCACATCTGATTAATTTAAAATTTATTTACCCTTTAAAGAATTCAAACTTACATCTCTCTTCATTATTCTCAACTCCTTTTGTAAAGTGTTTGGAATGCTTCGGATTACTGTTTCCTTCTTTGAAGATATACAATAAAATTACTGTACTATACTATGAAATATTCTCATAAATCATACCTAAGACATAGATATCAAATAAATTAACACTGAATTGCCCTGCCTTTTGCTTTCATTTTATTTTCCTACTAGCTTACCAAACATAATAACCTATGAAGGGTGCCTAAATCATTAGTTTTCAATTAGAATTCTGTTGCCTAACTTTTTGATGGAAAGCTTTGCAGGTGTAAAATAGAAAGTGCATACTCCTGTGAATGCTAGCAGAGCAGGCAGATAGCTTGTGGGAGAAAGGAAGGTGTGATTTGAACTCAAAACACTGAGACTAAGAAACAAGGGCAGTTCCTCTGAGTTAAACTGTCAAACCAGGCTCAAAGCACAAACCTTGGATTTCAAACTTTGGTTATCTCCACATGGAGCACATTTTTATTAAAAGGGATTGACAATTGTTTTCTTGGACTCAAGTGCACATTTAGACTATGGAATCACTTCTCTCCTCCAAAGCACCTTTCAACAACCCATGAAAAGGATAAAACAAATATGGATATCAGACTAAACCTCATAATGATTGGAAGACTTTCACCATAAGTTTAAATAATTGGCAAGATTGAAAAGCATGATTGAGCCTTGCATTTTCTCCCATCTCTGTTTTCTATTGCTACAGCTATTTTTTAATGAGAAGTATTCAAAGGAGATTTTCATCTGGCCATGACACACCACACTCCCTGGAGGCAGGGAACTCCACCTGGGACACAGAGAACCTGGAGGTCATCAAACATCCAGAAGACTAAAGGAAGTTATATTCCTTTAGGCAAGATAAAGCAGAAATCACTGGAACTGTATGTGTGTAGCAGACATCTACAAGATCTACATTTTTAAAAACGTGGAAATTACATAAATGAGGCATTTTCTCTGACATCTTTATTTGTGAACTCTAAATTTGTTACATTTCACTGATTCATAGTTATGGTTTGCTGATTAATAGTTTTCTTCACAAATCCTTTCACTAGGCTTACATGCATGCAAGTCATATTGGGCATCCCATCTGCAACTCTGTTCTGAGTTTATTTATGGTCTTAGCAGAAGAACCAGAAGCTCAACTGCTGACTGCTGTCAGAAGCTCCATGATTCTCCTCACAAAAGCAGAAATGTACCATGGAGAAAAAAATTTGTCATCTCACACATATTTAGAAGGCAACTGGCCTGCATATTCTGTCAGTGATAAAATCTGCTCTCCTGCCAGGAACTTCTCCACTTTCAGGTAATTCTCTCTGTTTCTGCACTGCCTAAATGAGCAAAATCAATGGGCTAAGGCTCAAAACAACAGTCAACTCTTCCATCTACAATATACATCCCGTCTCCAAAGGGAACTAAAGCACCTGTGAGATAATATACAGCTCTATCCCCAAAGGCTGAAGCCAGGAGCTGCACAACCAGATTGACAGCGGTCAGCCTTGCCTAGAAGCTCCCTGACAGTGGTATTTTTGATCAGCTGACTGTCAGTACACTGCTGCATTTGTAGAGAGTAGTCCTCATTTCAGTAAATGCTTTATGTCTAGTTACAGTATGCCATGACAAAACTCCACCTCATCCTGAAGATACGGGTGAGGTGGAAAGGCAGTTTTCAGGATGCTCTCAGAACCAGGTGCAGTGTCTGCCTCAGGCACTGATCAGCACTGCTGCCTGCAGAGAAGTGGCAGATGCACAGCAGGAAACAGCAGAAAAGACAGAGAAAGATAATGAGTTTGAGGAATGCTTAACGACATAAACTAGCCTAATCCCATAAAAACTTCACAACTGTGACTTGCAGCAGTCATTATCTGTACTTAAGGGGCTGATGCACTTGAGCAAACTGCAGTACAACTTAGTACTTCTTAAAATACGTTAGTATTTTAACACTATGAGAGTTGTATTATTTTCTATTCTACTTTTTTTTTTTTTTTGAGATCTTTGCACACACCAGTCTCTTTACCTTACATGTGTCTGAACACATCAGCTGATTAAATCCTAGGGTATCACTGTAGACAAGGGATACTCCAAAGGAAGTTCAAATCCCTAAGCTAAAAGTCTGAAATACACAATTTTTTTAGTACTTAGAGGTATAAATACTATACCTCATATTTGAATAAAAGCAGTTGAAGGCTATGAAATGACATCAATTGCTTCATCTAGCAAAACGCTGCCAAGCTAGTCATTATCAGGTCCTAATTGGTAGCAGTTACTTCACATTAGAGGGAAGAGGTGAATTCACCACTTTGAGGTGGCACAGAAAGCTTTTGCCAAAATAGACAGTGCTGGCTAGCTGTGTGGAAGTGTTATTGCGAGCATTTTTATATTAAAAATATCCTTGTATTGTACCTCTACTTTAGCAGTGGTTGCCCCCCTAATTTTTCAAGCTTTCAAACCGACAAATAGAAAACTAGACATCAATAACAAGGACATATAACAATCAAAATGCAAGATTCCCCTTTGCAAGTAGGGAAAGGAGTCAATCACAAGGCTGTTGTATTCTCCAATATTGTCCAATACATTTATGTCATCTCAAAATAACCAAAACACCTGTTGTTTTCTTTTCTTGTGCATTGTCACTGCACCTATATTTTCATTCAACGTGGTAGCGCTTCTACTTCCAAAGCCAACCGTGATCTTCCCAATTTCTCCTTAAATTCAATCTTCAGTCTTCAGATTAAACCTAGACTCCAGTCAAATTCAATGCTTCAGCTTTCACGAAATATTTTCACCAGTTAGCTACAGCAAAAGCAATAAGGACTCAGCTGGCTGAGGTCGCATTTTAGTTTTTGAAGTGTTCAATTATGCAGCAGGAGAAATGAAATGACTTTCAAATACAAAGCAAGTAGCTTGGAAGGAAAGGAAAATAATCTGAGAAGGGAAAGGTCAGAGTTCAGTTTCCAGGTTTTTTAATAGAAATGCAAAGCACAAAGAGGTACAAACAAAGACCAGCAGAACAGGTCAAATACATGTAAAATGAGAGAATGTGATGATAATGTTTCTTATTTCATTTTTAAATGCTCTTAGGGTTCCTTTTCATGTCAGCATCTTCTTCCCCTTCCCAGCCAGATAACTTGATAAATTGAACCTTTCCTTTCCTATGGAAAACAGTTTCTGGAACATAACTTGGGGCCCAATTCAGGTAAAACAGCTGAAAATCATTTACCTTGAAAGAAAACTTATGGACCTTTGAAATGGCGCTCGTGAGAACCCTGTGTTTTCGTACCGTTGCCACTCCATTTATTGCATGAACATCATCCACTTAGTATTTGCAATTCCACAGGGATTGCAGCTGTGACAGTAGCTAATCTAGAGTGGACTCTACCTCAAATGAGCATGAAGTTGCTTTTGCAACTGAGGAATTTAGCCCACTGTTAGACCAAGGAGTATTGTAAGAGCACAAGATGCTCGATGCTGCTTGCACAGACATGGCAGGCTGAGGCAGACAGACCCCCAGCATGAACAAGGGAATTTCCAGCAGAGGTGTAACAAAATGAAGTATTCTTGCTATCCCAATCACCACTGGGTGATCCCTCCAGCAGAAGAGGAAGAGTACACACCGCCCTTTGCTGCTCCCTTCATGGCCCAGAGGAGAGAGTTGGTGCTCAGACCCTGGTGGGAGTGGAAAGGAGAGAGCTCAGTGATGACCTGAAAAACACTTGGTATTGTGCTGCTGGAAATCATCACCAACACTGTTTTAAGCTACATTTCTGAAGCACCCAAAATGTGGGAGCTTCAAGTCACTCTGCCTGCCCTGCAGCACCATGCTGTGCCCCACGAGGAGGAGCCCAGCCAGCCTTCACCCTGCCTGCATGTAACGCATCAGGCTCTCCTCACAGCTCCAGCCAGCAAAAACAACTTGTTTTTGGATACTGTGCTAAAGTGTGAACACAGCACTCCCCAGCTGGGCAATAGAATACTAGCAAATGAAAATGTGAGGCTGGAACTGGAGAAAAAGCTCCAAAATTCTGCTGCCTCAATGTGAATAATGAGAAAATAATTGAAACTCGCACTCCAAATACATTATTTAGATTCTGTTTGTTTGCTTCTCATAATATGACTGAAGTGATCAAAATCTCTCATTTACAATTTTCAGTTAATCCTTCCACATATGCATTAGACGCTGCAAACCTTTTCATAGATGGAGTCTAATACTTCCTTTGTAATTCATGGACAAGTTTTCTTAATTGAAAAAATCAGGATAAATCGCTCCACTTATGTGGAGTAGTTATTGTCTTAAATAATAATCACTGTGTCTGGATTCAATCACAATTTATTCTGCTAAGGAGCACACTGTTTTCTTCCTATTTTATTGGAAATACCTCTCCCTTAGCCTCTGAGGAAACGAGAAAAACAATGTTTTTGTAACAAATACATTTAGGGATTTTTTTTAAAGTTTGTTCTATTCACTCTGCAGCACATTATATTTACTGCAGTTCAGGCCTAATCTCAGAAATCTTGGAGTGCTCGTATTCATCTGTCTCTGAGAAACAGAGAAGCATGTAATAAAGTGAATCTCCATGTATTTCCATAGAACAGTACAAAATTCTTTGCTTCATTGTTTCTTTGTCTGATACAATTACAGGTAATAAGTGCACTAATAATTGTATTTGCTGCATTCTTATACTGAATGCATGTCACACTCTTTATTTCACTCAGATAAAGCAGCATGAATCCTCCTCCCCTCTTACAAAGCTGGATTACATCAACCACTAGGAGGGGACAGTAGCTGTGCTCTTTCTGTGAAAATATCTGCCTTATTGCCACCAGATCTGTTCATGTTTTTGCCTTCTAAAAGAGGTGTAAATTGTTCAAAGGCAAAAATATTATTAATAAGAGCCAGCTTTATCTGAGATGCAAAGTTTAGCATTCCAGTTCTTCATATAAGATTGCCTTCAGCAGCTCTGAGCAGGAATGTCTGCATCACTGAGACCTTTCTTATTTTTTCCCATCTTAAATGATACCCCTAGATATTTATTAAGGAATGTACAGATATCTGGAACACCTCTGTCCTGTAAAGGTACATCTTAGGCAGCACATACCAACTGTAATTGACTGCCTGTCCGTATTACAGCTCCTTTCTGCTTACATTAGACATAATTAAATAAAGATATTTAAAAAGTAACAATGTCTTGTATACACAGATTAATAACTCATGTGTTTTAATGACTTTGTTTATATTTGGTATAAGAGAGTTGACCTGCAGTATCTTTCTTGGCTCTGATAGGAGCAGTTACGTATTTTCCCACTAAAAATTAAGCCTGTTTAGGCTGAGCTAAATGGAACCCGACTGTTTGACCTTTTACACTGAGCTGAAGAAAATAATCAACATGGTGCTCTACATTCCCCACTCTTCAATTCTATCAAAAAGGCTCTGTATTGTGAGGAGGATTGCTTGAGGTGCTAAAAGCATGTTTATTTCATATTTATATTAATTCATCTCCATTTAATGACTTTGTAGCAACTTGATTAGCATGATGAATATAGTTTGGAAAGGAAAGTTGGTCCTACAGAAAAGATACCAAAGTGAATTCTAAGAGAGATTTCATTTCTAACTCAGCTGCTCATTTTTTGCCACACTTCAGAAATTCATTCAGACTGTGTTCTCAATCAGTAAAATGAAGATGATTTCATCTTGGCTTCACCTCGTTCTACCTTAAGCTTGGGAGTCAGACAAATCACAGGGCAATGAGGTCCCTGGCACTGCAAGCACTACTGTAGTAAAAACAGTTTTCTTTTGGCTGGTATATTTTGATGGCAGACAAAAAGCAATTGGTGTCTGTGGTAATTCTGGATTATACAAATGCTAAAGTCTTTATCAATACCAGGACATTTTTATTATGACATTAGTAGCAAGTAATAAGCTATTGTCTTTACTGCTGTGAAAAGTGATCTCTTTCTCTTTCTGCCTCGCTATTTCTTTGTTTCTCATTTCACCATTGCAGAGGAAATATTATCATCCAGGCCTACAGTGTATAATTTTCCTTATGCAGTTTTTGCTCTGTAGTATTTTGGCAAAATTTGCTAAATTCTCTCTTTGTTTCATCCTCCCTGTGCAAAGAATACTTTCCCTGTACAAAACTGAACCGGGATAGGGAATTACAGAGCTTTCATCTGCTGACACTGGGAAAAGTGAGCTCTTCAAGAAATCTCCTCTACATCACTCCTTTCTTGTGTCACATCCTCTGTAAATATTAGCATCTTTCAGGAGGAAGGGAAGTGTTATGTAGCAGGCACAGTAGGAAAAGATAAAACAAGAGTCCAGCTGGGACCTTCTTCCCACTCTCCACCCTGCCAGGCTCTGGGGACCCATTTACAACCTCCATAAAGACGTAGGATGAGGACCAGTGATAGAGAAGAAGTAGCTAAAGATGCAAACAACAGATAAGGAGAAGCAGATGAAACAAAGAGTCAGGGATACCTGCAGTACTTGCAACAGCCATCACTGGATTTCTTCTGCCCAGAGCTGGCTGTACATGGATACCTCTACCTCTCTCTCACTTGTGAAAATGTCCTTGCAGAAGTGCATTTCACACTAGATCTCTTCACATCTTTTCCCTGTTTCCCACCATCAGCCAAAAGGCTTATGCACAGTAAAATAACCCTCTTCACTAGTTCACTTCTACACAAAATTTACAAGCCTTTTATTTGGTTCTTTCATATGCTTTACTCTAACTTCATCCTTTGTCTTTTCCCGTTATAATCTGTAGTTTACCCACAGGGATTTTCTGCACCTCTGTACACAGTGAGATTCTAACACTGGCTGGTTTTCATCATGAACAGATTAAGCACAATGAGTGACATTAAACAGAGTACTGAAGGCTACAGCAGGCTGAGGAGCTGAGTGAGCCAGCTGAGCACAGATGCTCGTGTGCAGAACGGTGAAAGCAGCAGCCTCTCAGCCCAGGGACATGGGATGCATGCTGCCAGGGGAACAGTCAGGACACTGTTGGGCTATCTGTCCTGACACACCAGGCTGACTATTAGAGTGCAAGCCAATAAATGATGGCAGAACTGAGAGTCAGTAACTGACCCAGAGGACTGCTCTTATGATGTCCGTCACAAAAAGCTCTGCTTGTACTGAGCAACTTTACAGCAAAAGAGACATTAAATGTGTCACTTCTGGAGTTAGTCAGTGCTTCCCTAACCAGCTCAGGAACAAACTGGAAAGCAATCCTGCTGATTCAGTGGCAGAGCAATATTCTCATTGTTCCAAATGCAGATCCCTCACATGCCAACATAAATATACCCACTGGGATGATTTTTAAAATGTCTACCTCTTCTCTTGAGGATTCTCTTACAGAGTTGGCTGATATTACTGCATAAACAGAGAGTCTGATTCTCTTCTCATGTAGACTGATTATAGGCAAGAGCAATGCCTTTGTCTTGAATGGATGTATCTCTGAAAATCTACACATTCATTTGAGCATCCTTAAACTGAGTCTGATAGTTGATGTAAAGACAAGGCAGCAAAAAAATCATGGTTTCGATACAGTAATAGTACTGGATTTCCTCTTACTTCAAATGGATAAAGATCTGTCTGTATTTCAATGTACTGCAGCATCAGGAAAGGCAAATGAGACCTGGGGAGGTATAAACTGAGGTGTCTTCTTCTTCCAGAGAACATAATTACGCATTATTGTTCTAATGAAATTTGAACTGACATACTGTGTTCTGTTCCCATCACTGATGCACAGACATTATGAACTCCAACCATAGCAAATGCAGAGCAGAACATTCACATGACATCTTAGGATAGACTGATGAAGAGCACAGCTTGTTCACTTCAGTAAAATGAGAACTAAAGAGAATAATCCCACCCCAGAAACACACCAGGATGAAGGAAAATGCTCTTTTAACTGGAGAACAATGCTGGAAAAAAAATCAAGTTAATATAGACCTACTAGAAATAATTTGAGGCTGGAAGTAGAAGTTGGCATCTGATAGTCGAAATGCAGCTAGGGCAGAGCCCTCTACAAAAAAGAGGTGTCAGGGATCAGTGTCATTGCTTTATGCCTATTCCCCAAGATGTCAGTCTGAGCTCAACAGTGAGCAGCCCCAGCTGCTGTGCTTGAGAACCTTGTAGAAATGCTTGGAGGATTGCTTCTTTCTGATTTGTTACTATTTGTGTTTTCCTGGGCACCAAAATTGTGACAACAATGCAAATCTACCCATACTTATGAATTCAAATAGTTTCAAATTAAAACCCTTGTCTTCTTCCTTAGCCTAATAAAATCCGTTTCCCCCAAATAGTTTTACACCTGAGGCTCAGGAAGGGAGACAGAAGACGCGCAGCAAGAACTCTCAGCACCAGCAGCTTGGGGGTTTGGTGGAGTGGCAGACAGGGAGGAAACAAAGAAGGAAAAAAGAATTAAAAATAAACATACAAAAAAACCCAACCAAACAAAAACCCAACAAAAAAACAACTCTATACCAAAAATTCCCAAACCCAGTCCCACTCTCCGCGCTGCGCGAGGCTCTTTCAGGAACCCGCGTCCGCTGCCCCGGGGAGCGGGGTTCCCTCCAGGGGCTGCCGCCAGCCTCGGGGCGCCTTTCCCCGTCCCTCACGCCCACCCCCGCATGACTCACGCGCTGTCTCATCCCCGCCCGCCCCCGGTGAAAACTTCCCCCGGTAACTTTCCCGGGGCCGGTTCCCCGCTCCCCGATGGCAGGGGCACACACTCCCCCTCATCCCAAGCCCCGCCGCAGTCACGGACGGCGGGGCGGTGGTGCCGGGGGGGATGTCGTAGCCGCCGCGTCAGCGGGAGCCCGACGGCGATTGGGGGAGGCCGCCTTCTCCCCGCGGTCACGAATTATAAAGTGCCGCCGCCGCCGCCCGCACACGCTCCGCAGCGGCGCGTCCGGCCCCGGCAGCGGGCTCGGCTCGGCGCCCCCCGAGCCGCCCTCGCTGGAGCTGCCAGCAGGCCCCGGCTGTGCCTCCCTCCCTGCCCCGGAGCTTCTCCGGAGGCTGCTCCGTCTCGCTACGAGCAATAGTGGCTCCGACGCCGAGGCTTCAGCAAGGAGCAGCTTCTTCCTCGGCAACTCCCGGGAGCCCCGAGGGCAGCCTGTGTGTGAGTGCGTGAGTGAGTGAGTGTGTGAGCTGCTCTGCCCGCGGTCGGGACCGAGGGAGGGTCGGGGCGGCTCTGCCGGGGCTGGAGCCCGGCGTCGGGGAGGTTGCTCGGGGCATCCCGGTGGGAAACCCTTCCCGGGAGACGCCGGGATCCCGTCCGTGCCGCTCCGCTGTGCGTCTCTTCTCATGTGGTGCCGGCTTTCGCAGGCAGGGAGGGGTAAAGTGTTTGGGGACGACCACTTTCACCAAACGGGATCTTCTGGGCGCTTCATCCTCCAGGTCTGCTCCTGCTCCGAACGCAGGTCAGTTGCCTTGCAGCTGCCAAGCGCCTGTTTAGGTAAAGCTCCCGCTTACCTTGCAAGTGCAATCACTCCGGCTCTAAAAAGCGGGAGTTTAGCGGAGTTGGTTGAAACACTTTCACGCCGCCTTTTCCCGCTGCGAGGCTGGGGGGGAGGCCGTGCCGGGGTGGGAGCGGGCGGAGGCGGCTGCCGGCTGACCTCTCCTTCTTGCAGCCCCATGGCGTTGCTCCTGAGACTCGGCTGCTCGCTGCTGGCCCTCAGCACCTGCCTGCTGCCGAGGGCGCGGGCCGACTGCGGCCGCGACTGCGCCGCCTGCGCCTACCGCCTGGGACCCCGCGCCGGCATCCACCCCCTGGTAAGCGGCACCGCGGCCGCCCAGCGCCCCGCAACCCCCGCGGCCCCGCCGCTTCCCGCTGCCTTCTAACGGAGGAAACGGGCAGCGGGGAAAAGCAGCGAGATAAGAAGAATAAATAGTGGGGGAAGTGACCGGGGTGGCCTGGAAGAGGTTTTTCTGAAGTGGGGAGAGAGGGAGAAGCGGGCTGGGGGGCGCTGGGCAGAGGGCGAGGAGCGGGCGGAGAGCGCTGATCCAAACCCGGAGCGCCCCGAGGAGCCCCGCCAGCCCGCCCGTCCCTCCCGCCGCCCCACGGCCTTCGGGGACGGCGACAAAGGACAATGCCCGCCAAACAGCCCCGCGGGGAGCGAGGGAAAGGCCGAATGAGCACGTAAGGAGGAAGGGAAATCCGACGGGAGAGGGCATCTCTGCGGGGGAAGGAGGGGTCGCTGCCGGGCGTTCCAGCACCGACAGGACGGGGGAAGCCGAGCAGAATGGGAGGGAGGGTCCTGACCCTTGTCCGCTGGCTCCATGGTAAGATGAGCTCTTAAAAGATGTGCCTGAAATCTCACTTTTAAAAAGTGGGTTTAAAGTCTATTTGAGTAGCAGTACCTTCTCTGCTTCTCCTCTCTGCACGGTGCTGCACAGCGTCAGGAATATGCCTGTGAAAGACGCTGGCTTTTAAGACAAATCGTGCTAAATCCAGAATGAGAGGGTCTTGGGGGTGGGGAGTTATGTGTAATTTTTATGACGTTGAAATAATTGAAAAGAATAGTCACAGAAGCAACTCAACTTGAAATTTAAAGATCGGGGTCAGAGGAAGCCTGAGGTCGCTCAGTCCTTCCTGAAGAAGGTGGGAGCTCTGGCTGCCAAGTACTTTGCCAGTGACATCGGTTGTTCCTGACCTCAAATACACATTGAGACATCGTGCTCTCAGCAGATCGAAATGATCTTAAAAGTTTGTTCGTATCATGTCACTGGTTACCTGGGATCATGCAATTGGAAGGACTCAGCTCTCTAGCCTTACACAAAATTAGGAACCACTGAGTACTTCTACTTACTCCAAAAGCTCAAGAACAGAAGGACGATATTATTTGAACAGCTGGCAAAATAGTTCCCTCTACTTTTTTTTTTTTTTTTTTCTCTTTTGCTTACAGTAGCTTTCAATCAAACTTTAGCTTTAATGTCAACTAGGGTAAAAAAAGTGGTAGCTTGCCCTCGTGGAGGGAGGTCTTTTCAGAGTATGTGTTTTGCATATCTATATTGACAGTCTCTCTTGCACACCTTCAGTAAGCATTAAGAAAAAAATCAAAGTCCTATTCTGTAATAATGTTTGTTAGCTACATAGATAAAGAAGCAATGGCATAGCATACCTAGTATTTGCTAAAAATGTATGAAAAATTCTTGGAAACTATTGTTTCTAGATATTAGAATCTAATAACATAATAACAGAATTTATCACAATGTATTTGTAAGATACCAGACTTTTCACACTGTACTTGGTCACTCACACTTATGGAGTACGTTCATCTGACAATAGGAGGCTATTAAAACTATCTGAAAAAGGGAGAGACTTATTCATGTTTTGATTTAGAGCAATTCTAAAGTCAGACAGAAGCTGAAATCTTATTCTCTTTACAGCATGACTATAATATATAGTAATAAGCATGTCGTGCCGGTTAAATTATTGTGTTGTAAAATATATAAATCCCTTTTAACATTTTGTGATCATACCAAAAAAACAAATTTCTAAGACCAAAGTGAGGCTCAGGAGACAGGTTGTGCAGTGGACAATGAGCTATCAGAGAGAACTGTGCTGGAGTTTAATTTCACACTTGAAAGTATGTTAGGTTCCTTAGAACACATCATCTATAGTCAGAAGAAGTGTTTCTCTTACTGAAAATATTGGTTTTTCTGTACCTGTTGTGGTATGAAAACCATGGGCAAGAAGAACACTGGCCTCACCTTATTTTATAACTGAAGGGTATGACTGCACAAGCAGTAAATTCCCCTGACACAAGAGAGATAATAGAAGCTAATATCTATATCATTATCATCACAAGACACGTTATGAGATATTCATAAGGTACGGACTTTTTTTTTATGTTGTTGCCTGAAAATTTTTCAATGCAGTCAGAAACAACACAGCTTAGGATTTTTTTCCCCTCTTTGAAGGTCACAGCTTTCCAGCTAGCAAAAATGGAGCTCTGATCCTGCCCTGAGAGCCTGTATTTCTACATTTCTATTGGTACATGTTGGAATTATCCATTCTACAGAGAGAAACTAATGGAAACACACAGCCTTTAAAGCTATGCAGTATATTGAAGATACTGAACAGTACAGTACAGCTGGCTTCTTTACAATGACCATGCTGTGCAACTTTTCTAAAATTTCTGAATTATACTTTTAATTACGAAGATTGAATACGCTTCTGCACTTGCATTATGAAGCAAACCACAATTGTTTTTTAGCTTCCCAGAAGTAAATTTAAAAAAAAATTATAACTCACACAAGTGTAAGGAGATACAGGAACTGTACTTGTGGTTTCGTTTGAAACAGAAACATAGGGGCAACTTTGACATAGAGGACCCACAATTCCTATTATCTGGTAGTCTGTCTCTTAGAGTGGAGACTACCTTGTCCTTCAGAGAGGGATATGATGAACTTCAAAATAGACAGGTACCAAATCAGCTGCTCACAAAGAGAGCCACTCACAAAGAGAGGCTCACTCATGCTCTTTTATAAACAAGTTAATCTAAGATAAGGTCGTAGTGAGGTGATAGTTACTATCAAATCATTCTCAGTAAACCATGTCCATTTTTCAGGCATGTACACTAGAATGTGAAGGAAAACTGCCTTCTGCCAAAGCCTGGGAGACCTGCAAGGAGCTCTTGCAACTGGCAAAGCTGGATCTTTCTGAAGATGGCAACATTGCTCCAGGAGACAAGAAAGAGCTGGATGAAAACCATTTGCTTGCGAAGAAGTACGGAGGCTTCATGAAAAGATATGGGGGCTTCATGAAGAAAATGGATGAGCTCTATCGGGCAGAGCCAGAGGAGGAAGCTAACGGAGGAGAAATCCTGGCTAAGAGGTACGGAGGGTTTATGAAGAAAGACTCGGATGACGATGCCCTTGCCAACTCTTCTGATCTGCTGAAGGAGCTTCTAGGAACAGGGGATAACCCTGAAGCGGCGCACTATCGAGAGATAAATGAAAACGACGGCGATGTCAGCAAAAGATACGGAGGCTTCATGAGAAGCGTAAAGCGCAGCCCTGAATTGGAAGATGATGCCAAAGAGCTGCAAAAGAGATACGGTGGCTTCATGAGAAGAGTGGGCAGGCCAGAGTGGTGGCTGGATTACCAGAAACGATATGGTGGGTTTCTTAAGCGCTTTGCCGACTCCATTCTCCCTTCAGAAGAAGATGGGGAAACTTATTCCAAAGAAGTCCCAGAGATGGAAAAGAGATACGGTGGTTTTATGAGATTTTAATACCTTTCCCTTTATCCCTTTTGTCCTAAATGAGAGACTGCCTTATTTGTCATAACTTATTGTAATGTGTTGCTTGTACTGTACAGTTTTTTACTGTCCTTGGTTAATGATGCAAACTGCGATTTGTTGTTTCAGGTTCCGTGTTCTTTCAAGTCAAATAACTAATTTCTGGTTTAGTCAAGTTTAAGTCTGTGTTGTAATTTCCATGCTAGAACTATTTTGATTACTGTATTCGTTTTCTTTAAAGAGGAACTACATCCACAGTAGAGTTGCTTAACTGTACATACAATAAATTCTTCATCCTAACTGCAAAAATTCTGAAGTGCTATTTTTTCTCTCAGTGATTTAATCAAATATCATCTCAATTTTTCTTTAAGCCATCAGAGCAATGCCAACATCTTTTTCCATAATTACAGAATTTGTAGAGCACACACAACAGTTGAAACACACTTTTGTCTTTAGTTTTCTGTTTATTAGAACATTAGAATAGTAATTTTAATCATTTAACAGAATAAATATTTAAAGCCCAAATTTATAATTCATAGTGTTCAACAATTGACATTAAAAGAAGAAAAATCACAAGTGTGTTTGACTTTAAGCACTAAATAATTTCTCCAACGTACAACATAGCGATGTGTTTGATTAGTTACATCTTTGATACACGTCCAGTATAAGATTGTACACTTGGCCTTAAAATAATAAACGCTAATTTAAAAAGTGGTAAGGTTGTTTGTGCAAAATAAACATGACCCAAAACTGCATAAAAATACCTGATTTTGCAGGGCACCTTGCAAATGTTTTTCCATGGAATAGCTAGCATTATGTTTGATTCCTCAGCTACTATAAATCACTTTAGCACAACTGAAATACAGGAAACTGCTGGTCAGACTTCTCTGTTTCAAACAAAGGCAGTATAAGTAAACCTGAGAACAAACAGAAAAGCCAGCACTAACACTGTAGATCCTTCGCAATTTACACAGGTGGTGCTTAGGTGGTGCTCAAAGGCCAGATCCCACCCCAGTGTGCAACTCCTTCCATAATCCTGACTGTCCCCCTCTATTCCTAGTCTCTGAGCAGTTTTCCCCACCTACTCCTACTACTACTGGTCACTTTCCACCTAAATTAACATGATGAAAATTGCCTTGACCACAGCCCTGCCTAAAACCCTCCATGACTCTGCATTCAGTATCTGTATTTCAGTTTCGCACAGTACTATTTACAAAAAGGGCATATTAAGGGCCAGACTTTTCTTTAATTTCAAGGCAATGGGATGTTCTAAGTGGTCATGAGTTGTAAAAATTAAAGTGTGTTTCAAAACACGCTTGAAGGCCTCTTCACATACAACTAGTTATGATGGTTTCAGGCTTGGCCCTTAGAGGATGGTATGGGTGGTCTGAAGTGGTCAAAATCCTGCTGAAGGCTTGCTAAAGTGTAAGGCATTCCTTTCCCTTCAATAAAAAACAGGGCACCTATTGTCCTCTTCCTGCTGTACAGAATTCATAATATGAAATTGTTAAATCCAGAAAATACAGGTGGCTGGAGAAGCTCCATGGCCTCTTCAAGATTCAGCTGTGTTCCCTATCACCTTTCTATAGAGTTTTTCAAGATGCCACCAGCCCCAGGAAAAATCTTCCCGTTCTTCCTCCATTTCACCTGCCCATAGTGGCCAGAGAACTACACATAACCTGAGTGGTTTCGTCCACAAGAACATTGGGTTGTGCACACTAGGGCTGTTCGGGGGCACAAACCCACACATGGGATGCAGCCATCAACAACAGGTTTGCTTTAAACGTGCTGTCCAGGAAGAACTAAAATTACATCCTTAATATTTCACTTCAACATTTCATCACTTCTTTTCCCTAAAAAGCTACTCACCTGTAATTTAGCCAAAGAGAGACTCTTGCTGGCCTTCAAACTAAATCAAGAGTTGCTGTGCCTGATGAGTCAAACAGTTTGCAAACAATTTTACCAGTTGTTTTTTACCTATCCTTTACAGTTAACAAAAACTCGGTAATTTAACAAGGAATAAAACTCACAAATCCCAAGAGATCTAGTATGTCTATTGAAGAAGGAAGTGTTTTGATCAACTAAACCTTTAGATTTATATCAATATTACATCTTTGCCACCAATTTTGTTGCCTTTTGAGCCCTTAAATCAAGCGCCAAACAAGATTAGGCGATAAAATGCAGTTATGATTTTAATGAAGGTCTCTCCAGGTGCACAACACCCTTAAATACACACTGAAAATGTGCCGAAGATGCACACATGATGTGCGGCAAGTAGAGTTTTATAAGTTTAGCAAATTAGCAAAATTTGCTAACAAGAGCCCCCAGTTAGAAACACAAGGGATAAAGTAATTCCCCCTCTTGGTTTGACCCCTTCTGAAGCCCACCTTTGTGGAACACAAGCTGATCAGAGACAGATTTAGTTGTAGCACTCCCAGGCCTAGCCTGGGAAAGCATGATAAAAAAATCCAAACAGAACTTAGCACCTAGTGTTTGTCTAACTACCACAACATGTAGTATGTAATGTTTATACTAAGACCTGAAGGATGTTTATCCAGAGAGGTGTTTGCCTTCTTGCCCAATTAGCTTATTGTGCTCTTTAACTTACCTATCCACTTGCAAACTGCAAAGCAGACTATAAAAGAGCTGCTTCATTTGAATCAATCATTTTTAGCCACAGCCTTCTGACACCAGTGTGTTGCTACTTTTTTTGCCACTCATAACTCTACAGCGACACACCTCCCTTGCTAGTTGTTTATGGGAAAGTGTCTTGGGAAGGTGTCTTGACCTTGATTTCCATAAGAAGCGAGATTAGAACAGGCCCTCAGGAATTTGTTTGTCTAATAGGAAAGATACTGAAGTTAGGAAACTGTATAACTATATAATAACAGTCTACAGAGCTATGAATATGTATGAGCAATACATAAATGNCGATCTCAAGAAGGCCAATGGCCCCTGGCCTGTGTCAGGAATAGTGTGGCCAGCAGGAGCAGGGCAGTGATTGTCTCTCTGTACTGGGCACTGGGGAGATCACACTTCAAGTCCAGCTCTGAGCCTCTCAGTTCAGGATGGACTTTGAGGTGCTGGAGTATGTCCAGAGAAGGGCAACAAAGCTGGTGAAGGGTCTGGAGTACAAACCTGATGAGCATCTGAGGGAGCTGGGATTGTTTAGCCTGAAGAAAAAGAGTCTCAGGAGAAAATTCATTGCTCACTACAACTCCCTGAAAGGAGGTTGTAGCCAGATGGGGTTCAGCCCCTTCTCCAAGGCAGCCAGCAACAGACACAAGAATGTAGTCTAAAGGTGCACCAGGGGAGGTTTGGGTTGGATGCTAGGAAGAATTTCTTGACAGAAAGAGCAATAAGCCATTGGAATGGCCTGCCCAGGAAGTGGAGGGAGACACCCTCCCCGGAGGTGTTAAAGAAAAGACTGCATGTGGCTCTCTGTGCCATGGTCTAGTTGAACATGGTGGTGTTGGGTCACAGATTGGACTCAATGATCTCAGAGTCTTTTCCAAACTAATTAATTCTGTGATTCTTGAATTTATATAGAAAAACAAAAGCACTTGGTACAGACATTTAACTGGGCGTGCCAAACTGGAGTTCGGCCGTCCAAAGCAGAGTAAGTCACTTCCAAGGCTGAACAGGTAGGATACAATGTACGTGGAAAAGAGATGTGACTTTGATCCTCAGAATGAAACAGTAAAACTGAATAGTCCCCAATCCTTCCATTATAATTGAAAATATCTTCAGTCACACACTTTCTTGCTTTAATAATTACAATTTAGAAGATGTGAAATTAGAATAAGACCTAATTTCTTCTGTTGATGTGGAATTTCTTATTTTATGACTTTCAGTTATGCCATCATTCAGGCACTCTTTAAAGTGTTCTAACATTTCCAGTAATTAACATTTCAAATTAAATCGGTTCAAAATGTGCCAGTGAATCAATCAAGGTTTCCTGAGTCACAAATCAAAAATAAAGTTGAAGATAGGATCTACTGAGCTGGGAGATGAAAAAAAGCATCTCCTGCTTGGTTCAAGTTAAGAAAAGCTCCACTAATTTTGCTCTTACAATACATCCCTGGAACTATCACTTCATCAGAAGATTATTGAAATTGCTGTATTGCTTTATATAAATAAAGGCAGGAAGGAGGAAAGCCTGATGCCTAGAAAGAAAATGAATTGCAAGAGTATTCTGAAGAAAGAAACGTCATTCTGAGACCAAAAAAAGAATTCTACATTTCCTTCTTCTAGCTTTTATCATTGTTCCAGAATAGAATCATTGATCTGAATACAGAGTAAGTATAAAAAAAATAATAATAATATGAACAATGTATGCTGGAAGGGTCCAGACCAGTCAAAGAGATTAATGACTCTGCATTCGGAACAACAGGGGAAAAAAGATAGTCTAATTGAGATTAGACAAGGATGAGTTGGGCTTTTTAATAGGAACTAATTACAGGAAGGAATAACAAAAAATCAAATATTTCCTGAAGTAAATGGATTTCACATACAGGAGAGAGGCAGAAGCTGATGAATATAGTGATTTCTGAATACCAAACTGCTTGCAGCTGAAGCTCTGCCTGAAAACCTAATCTTTAGTCTTGGGATAATGAGCAAAGGCCATAAATCTATTTCCACATTTCAGCTGAACTTGGCATATTCTGTGAGCTGAAATATGCAGAGCATAACTTTGAATTTCCTGTTTGTCCATTTCTGGTTAATTAAAATATAGCACAATATATAATAAATATAAATAACTACAAGGTTATTATTACAATCATTATTTTGTAATTATTTCTAAATAGTTACATTAATTTACTTCATAATTGTTTATAACTATATCATAAATACAAGTAATTATAACATCTAATGTTGTTAGCTGTTTCAGATAACGTTTCCCAAGATAGACTCTTTAGAACAGAAACATGTTCTAATTTAATATACTGAAATAAGTATTATTATTCTGTGTTCAACAGAGACTCTAAACATGCACTGGCTCAATTTAATTCTGAAGGGAACTTAATTAAGAAGAACCTAAATTTTCAGTTTATGTTGTATAAGGGTCTCTCTGTCATTAAGAGTGGTTTTGGAGGCCTACATATAAGGCAAAATGACAAATTCATAGCACAGCTCTGTAATTTATGTATACACATCAGTGCCTCAGAAAGCTTTCCTTAGAGTTTTCTTCCTCAAGCACTACAGTGATCAGCTGGACACAAAAATCAAAATTCCTTTTTATATCAACAAGACCATGCTAGAATTTTCAACTTAAAATGCAAACAAATGGTAAAGTTTTCTGACTCAGTTGCTGTGAGAATGAAGAAATTCCTGGAACAGGTAAGGGGGCTCTGAAACCTGTGACACCCCAAGGAGGATACTGTATTTCTGGTCTTTTAAAGAAGTAAAGAGGAATCTTAAAAATCACACAGAGAACAGTGTAACCACCTCCCCATCAGAGTCATAATGCTCCCATCTTTCTCTTCAGTTCCCAACAGGATGAGAGACTCAAGCATCACCAATGAGACTCCTCTACATGACTAAACTTTGTAGTCTGGTCTCTAACAGCAGACACTTTGGCAGCGCGAAGACTTCATCTCTTGCACTCCCTTTGAAATCCTACTACCTCTTGCAGGAATCCCTTTGTCAGCCTCCACTCACAGCTTCGGATTTAATTTCACCACCCACCACACCGAGGTTTGCTTTCTGACTCAAACCATAAAAGACTGCTTTAATTGGAGAGTGACTGAGGCCTTCAGTTCCAACTGCTAGCTGTGGAGGTTAGGTGGCTGTTCTTAGATTTTTTGCTTTTATCATTTTGATCATAATTCTTTGCTCCTTGCATTATTAAAAATAGTTTTACGTGTCAACAGGAATACACTGGCTACATCAAACCTGTATCATACCTGTATTTCATTATATCATGACTATATTGCAGTTACACTATTACACTATTCCCTCCATCTGAGAAGGAAAGGGAGTTATCATGACCATAGCTGTAAGCAAGGAACAGGGCAGCAAAGCCAGCTGTAAATCATTAATCCGAGCATTCAATTACTAATCCCATCAGCCTCATTTAAAGCATTTAAACTGACAGTTGTATATCCAATTAACTGTTACTATAGAAAATTAAAATGTTTAGAGGTATTTGACAGACAAATCTTTACTGGCCCAGCAGGGATTTAGACTGAATTTATTTAATTAGATTGCAACTTTACTTAAATCGATCATTTACTGTAATTCTTGCTGAAACCATGGAATGAAACCTCTGAAGGTTAAATTGTTGTCACAAAAGCACATCACTCTGCTGAAAGACTAGGTAAAAGCTCTATGCTGTGCTGTACTGTTTCCTCAAGAAAGATGAGACTTCCTCATGCACAGATCATGAGCGCTAAACCTTTTCATAGCTGTCCATGTCTGTCAGGACACACATGACCTTTGCCTCTTGTCTCTCGGGCATTACTCTGTTTCTCAACACAGTCTTCCCCAGTGGCTGCTTACAAGAGACCCTGTATTTTCCTACTTTTTAAATGTTTGCACTGTTTAAATGTATGCACTGACTTGCATTCCAATTTGTGTGCATTCATCTGGTCTAAGCTCATCACAATTCTAATCTATACAAAATTACAGGATATCAGATTAGGAAAACCACTCTTTCAGTCCTAGGAGAATCTGCATCTTAACTTTTAGACTTAATACCCTGCAAAATATTCTAAAGCACTTATTCAGACAATGCTTTTTTCTTGAGCAGGAGACAATGGTAGCAACAGCACAAATGATAGGCAATTTTCTCTCCTAAAAGCAGTTGAAGCAGAGAAGCCACATAAGCCTCTCTTAGTTCATATAAACCAGCATTTTTCAATCATGACCTACAGTATAAATGGGTTTTACAGTGGGACTTTCACCTTTCTCTACATTTTAATCTCTGCAAATAACTAGTTGATAAGGGCTGAAATTTCAACTGCACCACATTTCTATATCTAGAAAAATACTATGTGGAAGTATACTTTTTAAATCTTAATTTCTGTTAATACAGCATAGCTGTCATGCTATGACAGCAATCGACACAGTTAATGTGACAAAGTCATTCTCAGATCATGATTAACTGATTCTTTGCCCATCAACCAGAAGAAAAGCTGTCAGCTTCCATCTGAACAGACGCAGAGGAAATTAATCAAAGCAAAGAACTTCTATATGAATTATTGCATGCTTAAACTTTGCTAACCAAGCTGCTGATCAGCAGACTAAAGACAGGGGATGTGTTTCACTCCCAGGTATCCATCATACTGAATTTCCCTCTAGTAACTAAGACAAAAATTCTGAAACAAGGTTCTCAGACGAGATGAGGTTCAGAAGTAATATCTTCTTTCTGTGGATTGTTCACAGATCCTTTGGACGTCAGGAGTTACACCATCACTGCATAAAAAGAATCTGTTCCCAGCATCATGACCATTCAGAACATGTGGTGCCTGCAAATGCTTTTTAAACTCATCAACCTCACTGTCTCAGCACCAAACCTTGCGGGCCCTCGAAAGGCTAAGGTCACTGGTGAAACATGACCAAAGTAAAGAAATCTGCTCTACATTGTTTGTGTAAATGTGAATACCATCATCATTCAGTTTCTCAGTATCTTAATGAGAAGAGAAATTAAATTACTAAATGACCTTAACCTGAGGCAAAATAAATAGGCATAGCAGCGATAAAGATAAATTCTTAGAGGTAATCCTTTTCCAAATAATTTCTCTCACTACCGAAGACATCCCCTCCAGTTCTTGCATTGCTTTGAGGTCTTTTGTGGTTTGCTAGCACTATTAGTGTACTCCAGCTCTTCTGGTCTCCTGGTTGCACTTCTTCCTGGGATAATTATTCTTTGGTTAGTCTAATTTTCAGACTATTTGATTATTCAGGTTCAGCAGGTGCAATGTGTCACACCTTGAGGAAGCTTCAGCTATTATAAAACAGCAGGTTGTCAGCCCAAGTGCCCAGATGTCCATCAGCACATCCGCTTTGTCTTCTCTCTGTATTGTTGAAGTTCAAAGTGCCTAATCCAACCTAGTCCCTGATCTCAGAAAGTGGTCTCAGAAAAGGGATACTTCCTGAAGAGGAATGCCATTTTTCTTTCCCCTTACTATCAGTATCCCCATCACTACTATTACTGTCCCATCACTATTAGGTTCTACAGCTGCACAGTGACAGAAAATATTGTTTAGTCACGCTGAAAGAGATCAAGTAACCTATTTTGTAGACCTCAGAACTACCATCACTAAAATAAGAGCTTATTTTTTTCAGTATACAAGAAAAAAATGTAAATAATTTATGAGTACATTCAAGTGCCATTATACCTCCATGTAAATAAACAATCCATCCTAGTAAAATAGTCTAAATACTTGTCATTCAAGTTGAAAAGAGTTAAAGAGGGTTATTTAAGCCTTTCAATTAATTGGGAGGAAGGACATCCCATTTGACCCGAAGAACTGGTCAGACTACATACAAAATGACTTTGTATGTATGACTAACTTAAAGAAGACACCATTCTCCTCCCTGGCTTTTTTTGGGGAATATTTCACTCTGAGAAACAAAGCCAGTTTTCTACATATGATAGAAAACGTTAGTATTTTGTCCTCTCCTCATTTGCCTAAAATTGTTCCAAGATACCTGTCTTTCCCTTGTGAAGAGCACAGTCAACAGCAGCTTTTTCCCAAATGTTTCACATTTCCAGGGATGTGAGGCTCTGCAACTTAAATTCTTAAGTGTCTTTAGACACAATAATGACAGGCTCTGTGTGCTCTTCCTAGGGAATGCAGCATCAGCTGTGTGTTTTCACTGGAATGAAGCAGCAGACAAGCACTGGTGCCCTGCAGCTGGTGCCCTTACACCAGATATGACTGTGATCTCTCAGACACCACACCTGGATACTGCCAGGTCACAAACCTGGAGCTGGTGAGGCATGTATGTACTCCAAGCACCTCCTCGGTCACAGGGCAGAGTTGCCCTTTGACTGACATGGTAATTATCGTGGCAGAACATTAAGCACCTGCAGGGTCAGATGTGGATGCAGATAAGCAACGTCTTTGAAAATGGATGCAGCATGCACAGGCCTGCAGAGGGATCCCTGCACATCTCCACAGCTCTAGAGCTGCAGTGTCTCTGTAGGCTCACTGTAGGATGGCTTGAATTCATGAATTAAGGATTTTCTTTACAGCTTTGAAAGTTTTTCTTACATGCCTGTAATTACAAACCCTCCCATAGCTGCAGTAGCCTATAGTTATCCCCTGGACCATGCCTCAGCAGTATTACAACAGCTATTGCATACAGCAGCTACTAATTTTTAGCTCGTTGGAGATTCAATTAGTTTGACTGACTGTGTGATGAAGTGTATTGAACCAATTTAAAGGAAAAAAAAATACAACCATAGGAAAGGAGGTCTTCTGTGCTCCCTACTATTCCTTGGAAAGCAAGCAACTTGAGCTTTGATTCTGGATACGAGATCCAAGTTTTGTGAGATGGAATCCCTTTTCTTCTTCATTTACAGAGTGTACAGCCACTTCTTGCCTCTCTGATCAACTTCATCTTGAGGTAGGATGAGAGGTTCACTGCAGAGATCATTGCCTAGTGGGTGCTCCATTGTAGTCCTGAGTTTTGGCCAAAGCTGTTAGAAAGAATACACATGGATCCAAGGGATACATTAAATTTGTGTTGAGGATTTCCTTCTGATGAAATAATAAAACTATTACTTTGATTTTCATTTGACATAAGATATAGCTATCTGGTAAGATTTCAGGCTGATGCCTTTGACCTCTCAGGATCAGAAGCATGTTTTGACACAGAAAACAACTAGAGCTTTTCCTGCCATTCTGAAAGTAAAAATTATTAAAACTGGAGAGTTAAGGTTGTCACATACACTGTGTAGTAAGGGATTCCCACTTATCATCTTGTATTCAATATTGGATTACTCTTAAAAGTCAATCACATGGCTTAATTCATTATCACAGACAGACACTATGCACTTCTTTCTGGATCCTTATAAACAAGGACATTTTGTTTTTATGATATCAATTCACTAACTTCAACAAATGTTAGTGACCTACAGAGAGGTCCTTTTCCTCATCAGTCCTTACCAGAGCTAAACAATTCACCTTTTAAAGAATTATGTATATTTGGGAACTTTTTTGTTCCTCCAAATATGTGAATGCAAATTGCCACGATTTAAACAACTACACTAATTGTTAGTACTGATATGATATCAAACCATTTCGAATGTCAAATAAAATTCCTCCACAGATTCAGCAAAGACCTGAAGGACTGTTAGACCTGGCAGAAAATAGTTTTGTCAGAAAATGGTAAAATATTACTTGTCTGCGTTTATCAAAGAATGTTTGTCACATTTGCTTGCAGCGTGTGAATGGCTTATGCTGTTCTAAAAAGACAAACCCAAGTCATTCAGCTAACTGCCTAGTAAGATAATTATTTATCAAGCACTTTAAAAAGGTAATCCTATTCTACTAAATCCGTATTTTTCTTTTTGGCAGTAGAGTTTTAAGTTTTACATGCTGATAATGCAGAAATGACTTATTAATATATTGATAAATACTTAATAACCACTTATTAAAAGCTTTGGGATATAATAATTACCAGTAATTCATAACATATATTTAAAGCACTATTGCAGCTCAGCAGTGAAGATACTTTTCAATACCATTCGTCTCAACACCTTGCAAGTAAGCATCTTCACATCTTTAATAACAAAAAGTATTGGTCAATGTATAATCCACCAGAAAAATTCAAAAGGTACAGCTGGCTTGAGGACAAGAGTAATTCTCTAACCCTAATCTTTACTACCAATCAAAAGGCCAAAAAATTAATTATACTTACAATTACTGTGCATGGTCATTAGCAGTTGTGACAATTTCATGCTTCAAACAGGCAGATACTCACTGAAATACTGTCAACTTTATCCCCTTGGCAATTGCAGGTATGCCAGAGGATTTACACCATGATAAAACCTCAGCCAAATCCCTCACTACAAGGGTAGATTTTAGCATATGTGTTTGACTGATTGTTATGCATATAAAAAAAGGGATAGTGAATTATTTTAACAGACTTGCTTGATAGACTTGATAAGCTTAATCTGACGTGCCTCTGTGCTGGTTTTGGCTGGAGTGGTTTTGTTCATGGTGGCTGATTTGGAGCTGGTTTTGGATTTTTGTGCTGAACATGGGATTGATAATGTAGAGATGCTTTTGTTGTTGCTGAACAGGGCTTACCCAGAGCCAAGGCCTTTTCTGCTTCTCCTGCTGCCATGAGTGTATGGGAGTACATGGGAGGGTGGGAGAACACACAGGGTGACCCCAGCTGACCAAAGGGATATTCCAGACCTTGTAGCATCGTGCCCAGTTTACAATGTGGGGCAAAGAAGGAGGAAGGGGGCCTTTAGAGCAATGGCATTTGTTTTCCCATGTAACCATCATGCATGATGGAGCCCTGCTCTCCTGGAGATGGCCAAACATCTGCTTGCCTATGGGAAACAGTGAATTAATTCCTTGTTTTGCTTTGCTTGCATGCATAGCTTTTCCTTTCTGTATTAAACTGTCTTTATCTCACAAGCTGTCTAGTTTTTGCACTCCCAGTTCTCTCCCTGACCCCACTGGTGAGGAGTGAGCAAACGGCTGCATGGGGCGTGGTTGATGTCTGGGGTTAAACCACAACAGCCTCTTATGATGTCTCTTAACTTCTCATAACATGGAGTACATACAAGGTGTACAGAGGTGAATAAACATGCTGCTGAACTGTCATTCTTAGGCATTCTTGGTTGTGTGGTTACCCCTGCTCTTGATATTGTAAGTGATGTACTTTTAGATTGACCTAATTGTGCATTTGCCCTGTTTCTTACATTTAATAGATTTGTTATGATTAAAACAAGTGCCAGACATGTGAAGCTTTGTTACTGAAAGGTCAATAATAAACATATCACCCACAGAACTGTTTCTGTGGCTTTTCTAGCTGCAGAAGTTTTTTTTCTTTTTTCTTTTTTCAATGCAGTCAAATGTGGACATTTTCATTTCTGCGTTCTTACTATCACTTAGGAAATGGAGCTTCTGGTACAAATTCAAAGTTAATTGCAGAGAATGGTAAGTTTGGGGCTAGAGACCAGTTACATCCGTCAGGAGAAAAAGTTTCTGTTAGACAACAAAATTCAATGTTTTGAAATGCTGGGATAAAACTGTGACAAAAAAGCCAAACAAATACTTAATTTCAAAATGCTAAACAATTCTCTAAAGGAATCACCAATTCTAGGTGGGAGTGAGTGGAATGCAAGCTATCCTAAATCACTCTGTGTTCCCCAAGACTCTTGTCACTCTTTACCTCAAGATAGCAATGAACTGCAACATTCCACTACAACACCAAAGCATCTAATTTAGGTATATGAATTATTAAACGTCATTGTCATTTTCATCACTTATAGAATGACAGCTGGCTGCTCCTTAGGCCAGTTCAGCATAAGAGCAAGGATGTGTTTTCATACTTGCATGAGCACGTGCTTTGGAAACAGGCTCCTCCTGTTAACTTAGAGCTTACGAAGTTCTGGTTGCAACACCATTCCTCACCGTTGTTACTCACCTTGAAATGTCATCATAATAAACAAGCATCTTCCCTGGTTTGTTTCATAACCAGGAATTCATTGCTGAATCATTGCAGCTTCCCCTCACTGTAATCTGCTGCTTTTGCCATGTAATTATTTATTACAGCATGGGACACTTGGACTTAAACTACCCACCTATTTTGCATTTCTTGGCACCTTGTTTGGAACCACGGCTCACTGAGGCTTTGAGACCTGCCTTTATCCTCACTGCGGGTATTTCAGCATCCCCTTTTGCTGCTCCCTAAATAGAATATTCCGCAGTTAACGGGCCGGCCGGGCGCGGGAGGGCCGCGGCAGCAGCGGCAGCAGCAGCGGGATGTCCCGACGTGGGAGAGGGCGCTGGGGCCCGGCGGGTGCCCTGGGGGAGCCCGCCAGGCTGGGCAGCCTGTGCGGCAGAGCCGGGCGGCATCCCGCTCCCGCCCAGCCCGGGCCCGCACCCCGCACGGAGCCGGGCCGCCCCCGCCCCCGCACGGAGNGCAGTCGGGAGCCGGCGGTGAGGGCGGGGGCACCGGGCGCAGGGAGCGGGGCCGGGAGCGGGCCAAGGGGCCGCAGCCCGGGAGGACGGGACGGGTCCGATCCGATCCGATCCGATCCGCTGGGAGGGTGCGGGCTCTATTCTTTCTGAGCCACTCCTGTCCCGTCCCAAACACTGTAAAGGGAGTGGCGCTGCCTAATGCAGGATGAATACCCAGGCTCGTAAGTGCCAGGGCCAGGCTTCTCCCTGGGGCTGGTCGATTGCTGGCAAACGGGAATACGCGGTGTGATTTCGGCAGCACGGCGCTGGAAAACACACACGGTGTGGGAATGTTCCCATTGCCTGGCTCCTGAAACAGGTCATGTTTCCTGTTAAGGAGGACCCCTTCCTACCTAAGGTAGATATAGCACTAGTGTGTTCTGTACTTTTTTGTTCAGCTAGCATCACCTTGCTGAGAAAACAAAGTGTTCTACAGCTATTGCCGCAGCATACCTGCCCAAAATGTATGACACTAAACGTCTCAGTTGGAAGCTGAGGAACCTGGGATGAAACAGGTCCATATGATCTACAGGAAGGCATTTGCTTTAATCCTACTAGTAAGGCAGC
This sequence comes from Polioptila caerulea, assembly GCA_013397295.1. Taxonomy (NCBI): domain Eukaryota; kingdom Metazoa; phylum Chordata; class Aves; order Passeriformes; family Certhiidae; genus Polioptila; species Polioptila caerulea. The sequence continues at coordinate 208,234 of VYXF01012751.1, forward strand.
TTTCACAAAACAAGTCTTTAATATTGTATTTTGTATCCTCACAGAAGAACGCTGCAAAAGAACTCGCTCTTTGAAGGTCAACCTGTTCCTCTTTTCAGTCAATATCCCACTGTTGTAACGTGTTGTGTTTCTGGGTTTGCACAACAGAAGAGTGGTGCTTGTACCTGAGAAATCATGTTCAACTTCAGATGCATCCGCAAGTTACTACAGTACCTGAAATTTTTCATTTTTTTACTTATTGAGAACGCCTTCTGTATATTTACTCTACGCAAAAAAAGTTTTGCTGGTGAAATAGTGCTTATTACTGGCTCTGCAAATGGGATTGGAAGGCAGGTTGCCTTAAAACTGGCTCCTTTGGGAGTAACCTTGGTTCTTTGGGACATTGATGATGAAGGTAACAAAGAAACAAGCAGATTAGCCCAACAAAATGGAGCCAACCGAGTGTTTGTCTACCACTGTGACTGCAGCAATCGGGAGGATGTCTATGAACAGGCAGACAAGGTAAGTTTTGCGTTTTTGCTTCTTTTTAATAGAATATCCTATTGAATTTATTGTTCTTTTAGAAACTATACTATTCCCTAGAGGGAAGTAATAATGCAGGACAATGTCTTTCTCCTTTTGAATAGTTTCTAGATGGGATTTAAACAATGGTTGCAACAAAGCAACTGGGTTTAATCAGTTCTGTTGAGATTCATCCATTTCTATTCTTCATTGTGAGATGGGAATGTTTAGATTAAGAGTATGGTAAAACATACAGCAGAGATTATCTCTAAATATTAACCTATTTAGGCTTTATAATTTCTTTAAGATATCAATAAATAATTTTAAAAGAAAAGAACAATCAGTGTATATTGTAAAAGGGGAATTCTTTCCTTTACCTAATTGTTTAGGAAACTGTATTTCTTTAAGGATAATGTGGGATGTAATGTTTTCAGATATGTCATTAGGATGTGGCTGGATGGTCTCCAGTCAAATTGATGATTCAGCTTCAGTTCCTTTTTTGATCAATACAGGTGAAAAATAAGGTAAAGAGCTCCATTTTCAAGGAAACTCTTCTGCTGTGGTGACCTACACTTTGTAAACCATTACCTCATAATTATTATTGTCAGAGTTCAGAAATTAGACATCAAATTAACATGATTAATTTTTACTTTTCATTAAGCTGCCTGAAAATGCTTCTCAGTGCAACTTCACTTATAATCCAGTCAGCCACTCTGTAACTGCATCCAAGTGTAAACTTCTGTTAAATTCTCAATGTATGTGCTTATATAAATGACTCTGAAGTCACATCTTTGACCTTCTGTGTCTGAAGGCATACATCAAAGAAATTAGCTAAATTATTTTATGATGTGAATGCTGATAGACTGTTATAGAATAGACTTGAAATGCAACATTAATTTTCTATGAGTTGTAGGTGGAAAGGTGGGCTCGGCTCTTTGTTTTGTAGTTGTTGTTTTTAATTTTAGCCAAATCAGATTAAGTCTTTCTGGGCAAGGTTATGAAAGTTTGAAACACCTTTTTTTCCTCGAGAAATGTTCTTGATGAAAAGTATTTCTAAAAGATAAGTTGGATTCAGGATTTGTAAGTATCTGGAACTGCAATTCTCATGCTTGCAAATCAGCAAGGGTTTATTTTACCCATACTTGTAAGTAGCATGTGGGCCACGGCTCACATTGTAGAGAAAAAAAAAAGAACATTTTGAAATTATTTGCTCTGATTTTAGCAGAGTCTCAAGAGGTTTGTTTTATGCCCCCCAGTAATTTTCAATCTCAAAGCACATTAACCAAAACAGCCACAGGACTCCAGCCTGCGGAATTTGCTGTGCCCAAATCAGCAAACACTACTCTGAAGTGCACAGACTGACCTGCCAACAGAAACTTAAAGAGCAGTTCAAAACGTAAAAATTGCTGTTAAGGTGTAAAATTATTGTTAACAACACCAGCATATTCACAGATGTTTGCATGTATTGTTCAGTCCAGGTGGAGACAGAAATTTTCTTAGATGAGGAATTTTTCAACTATGGGCCTCCTCTACTCTTGGAAATACCTACAAATTTTTGATTGGTAATATGAAAAGTCTTGAGTGTGGACAAAGAAGAGACAGCAATAGCAAGAAAGTAAAATTAATTGGTTTTATTTGGTATACTTGCTGTCAAAAAGCATAAGTATTTTCCCATAATGTAAGTTTTTTTTCTAGGAAACAAAAGAGACCATTGAAGTCTCTAAAGAAGAGGTTTTAGAACAAACTGGTCAAGTGAACAACAACTAATTTTCAGGAACAAGAGGTGTCCATCTGGGAATTCTGAATGAAATCAGACATGGATCTGGCGGGCTAGAAATGCAGAATGTGTGTTTTGCTATGACAGATGTTCAAGGAACAAAGCATAATAAATATTCCAGTCTTAAAGGGCACTTGAGAGGACACAAACGTACTATGAAACTGTCTTACAGAAAACTAGCAGAAATTATGTTAACAGAAGAATTAACAGATGCCTAAAAAATACACGATGTAGAATAAGCAGCTTGATTTTTTTAAAATGGGAGCCAAGCTTCACACATATTTTGTAGTAGTGAGTAAATAGAACAACCGATGCCATGGTAAATAAAATGCTGCCATTGGTGAAGATATGTTGTCATGTTAAGAAAAAGAGGATCATCATATGGACTGACACAGCAGTGAAAAGAGGGGGGAGAAAGTACACACAGGTTCTTCAAAAAAATAATTGAGTATTCCGGCCTTACTGAAAAGTGCCTAGATTTGCATTCACTTATGCAGGTGGAAAGGTGCAAGTATCTGAGCCCTACTTGTCATTGAGAAGGCCTAAACCTGACATAGCTAGAGAAATGTCAAACAAATCTTCACTGAATGCTGAGGTTCCCTGAGAGAGCCAAAGGCAAGTCATATGTTGGGGAGCCAGATCCAATCACCTATTTCCAAATTGCCTAACAGTGGCACATGCGGGATTTTAATATTTTTGTAGTCATAATATACTTTTTGAGACCCCAGATAATCACCTTTAGCAGAGAAATCTGTGAGACTGATTCTTCATTCTGTAAGTAAATCTTGGCCATCTGATTTGATATATTTCCAAATCATGGCACAAAATCTTTTTAAAATAAACCCAAATGGATCTATGATTTTATCTATCTGTTTTATGGTAGATGCTATTGTGCTCAGAGGATCGGTATCCCCCAGTGATCTGAGCTGAATTCTTTCCAGTTCAGTAGAAATTACATGGAAAAGGGGTTGAGCAGGCTTTGCAGAGGAATGTAGGTTCTCACAATACCAAAAAGAGGCGACTGGAAATGTTCTGACTGCACAGTGCACACTAAAGTTTCATACATTTTACCTCTTATCTTTGTGGAAGTCAGAAGTATTCTGGAGTTCAGGGAGCAATTAGACAAATTTGGGGAGGGGGACAGGGTGGAGAATCACTGGAATATATTAAAGATGATGATATAGATATTTTATATCTCTTAAATATACTAAGCATGTGAAAAATTGAGCACATGAGAGACCTTTGAGCCCGGGTCTTTTTTTCACTGCTTTCCACCGTGAGGCAAGGGCTGGGAGGCTTAGATGGACCTTTGAGCTGATGCAATACAACAGTTCTTGCATGCTTATGTTTTCATACATATCAATTATTGCAAATACTACTAAACATTCTCATAAATTAAGCACAAGATGCAAGGATACCTTCTAAAGCTTTCTGTTTATCTTTCTTTTTTTTTCTTTTTTAATTCAGGTTAAAAAAGAAGTTGGGGATGTTACTATTCTAATCAATAACGCTGGCATACTGATTGGGAAAAAGTTCTGTGAGCTTACAGATGAAGATTTTGAAAAGACCTTCAGAATCAACTTCTTTTCTCAAGTCTGGGTAAAGTTTTTGTGGGTTTTTTACTCCTGAGTGACCAAAAGGAACAGACAAGTACAGACAAGTATTTTGGTGTGAAAACAAGCATTTTGGCATGAAAACAAATTTTAAAGGTCTCACCTTAAAAACTCAACTTGAAATAGGGATGTGAAGGACCTCGACTGGGGGAATATGTTTTCATGATCATCCTGTGATTGGAGACAGTCTCCCCACAGTACGTCTCAGTGAAGTTATCACAAACCTGCCTGGGCACTCTGATAAATCAAAGTTTGTGCAGCTGTATCACGAGGCACACCCTACCTGTAACAGCTGTGGTTGAAGGGAGTGCTGACATGATGGCATGTGACTTCCCTACTCCTGGTGTTCCTGGCATCTGAAGGCTTTGCCTAAGAGTCTTGCAGCATTGAGAGACACAACCATGGTTTACTGGCAGACTAAGCACTGTTACATTTAGAGCTGGACTCAAAAATTTTAAAGGTCTCTTCTAGCCTACAGGATTCCATGATTTTATGCTGCACATGTTGGTCTTCAGGCTGTACTTTCATTCCCAGTCACCATCCGATTGAAGCACATAGAAAACTAATCTGGCTAGTAAGAATTTGGTTTGGGTTTTTTTACCTCTGATGGAATTTGCAGTTATTTGGGATCTCATCAGTTTTAAGAGTTAGTTGTTTGGATTTTTGGTGAGAGTGTTACTATTGCCCCCTCTTGCACTTTTTTGTTTATATGCCGGAGTGAATAGCCTGCATCAGGGAACAATATAACATTGCAACTCCTTTGTTAAAAGGCAGTTCTCAATGGAAAATCATTGCAGATAGAAGTCCTCTAAGCATTCCCCAGCATTATTCTTCCAAATACTTGAGGAAAACGGACTGGGAGAGGAGTTCCCCCTGACAGGTCTGAAGAAATCCAGGGCAGGGGAATAGTGATGTACTAGGCACTCATATCTGGAGTCTAATAGGATTCTTCAGCTATTGAAAAAAAAATTGTCACTGTTCATGTCTCTTTTTCTTAGCTCCCCCTTTGTAAAACACTAGCATTCTTCCCAGTTAGTATCACCCACAGTGGTGTCCTGGAGTGCTGGAATTGTCAGGCAGTTCGGCTTGTAACAAAAAGGGCTCACAGACTGAACTCTCCCTAATGTGTTGACTTCTAGCTCCCTCTTGTGTACCAAACCTTTGGCGTTAGACAAATTGTGAGGAACCAGGAAAGCAGAGAAAATACAGATTTTGCTGCTTTTAATAAGATGATTTTAATGCTATTAGATCTTCAGATAGAGGGCAGTGATTCAAGGAAATGTTGTCCTCATTTAAAAATTGTTACAGAGATAAAAAGTTGTTTGGGCTTCCTGTACATTGAAGACCCAGAAAGCAAGTCAGGTTGTATCATCTAATTTCAGAATGAAACATTTTTGTGTGCCTATTTATAAAGGGGATTTTAAAATAAATATATTTCTATTCCTTTAGACTTGCAAGGCCTTTCTTCCAGCCATGGTGGCCTGCAACCGTGGGCACCTGGTCAGCACAGCCAGTGCAGCTGGATTACTGGGACTCTACAGGTCATCAGGTAATTACTGTCACCTGCCATTACAAATTACATCTACATGCTAATCACTTTTCTTGGACACCTCTAAAAGCTTGGCTTAAGCAGCCTGTACTGACAAGACCCTGTGGGTGCCAAAGGTGATAGTGTGCTGGAGTGTGATGGTGCCACGTGCCTGAGTGGCACAGGGAGCTCTCTGCAGATTTTACAGTCTCCTTACAGACTGTCTTTTCTCCACATAAGAAGGACAATTCAGCTCATACACATGCAGTGGGAGGGAGCCCTGCATACAGGTTGTCCAACGCTTTCTCACTACAGCTTTTCTGCAGGTGAATATTGAGAGACCTGAGACACACAAGGGTTACACCTGGACTACACATTCAGTTGGAAGCAATAAGGTTTTTCAAGTGCAAGAGGCATTTTGGCAGAATTTTCAATAAAAATAATTTGAATGAAGTGTGGTTTAAGCTATTTAAAGCTCAGTATTCTCAGCTGTTTCCCTCAGGAGACCAGTCTGCTAGTCTAGCCAATTTTATCAGTCTGGGTCTGCTGCCCAGTCTGCCCTCAAGCCGCTGTGACATATTGGTCGTATACCTCAGGTCACTTTATGAGAACTTGAACTTCAGTGCAATAAGGATCTCTTGTTCTTCTGCTGCTTGATGTTGTTACTGTGGTGTTTATTTGCCGCCTCTCACCTAGAGCCTACCATGATATATTATCAATATTTGGTACTGATAATGTAAGTCACATTCAGCTTTCATTGTATAACTGTAAGGCTTATGGGAGTGGGCTTGCCCATCCATGCATGATAACCTTTCACACCTGTATTTTTAGGCTGTGTGGTTCCATCACTCACTGCGAGGGAACTCCTGAAGAATAGCAAACTACTTCTGATGCCAGTCTTTGGAGTCAGTCTTTTAGCAAAATTGGATTTCATTGTAACTAACAACTATTTTCACACACATTTGAAAAAGTTTTAGGAAATTACATGTAAGGCACGATATTAAATTAGTTTCTAGCAATTGGAAAACTGTAGAATAATTTGTGCAGGAAGCAATCTCTGAAGGTCACTTGCTCCATATCCCCAGATAAAAACAGGCCCAGCTTAGGTCAGGATACACAGGGCTGTGTGAGGGCAAGTTTTGATTATCTCCAAGGATGGGGTTCCATACATTCACCAAACAATAAAAATCAGATAAGTTTCAATCTTCCTGAGCAAACAAAATGGTATTGCAGTTGCAGGGCAAATCAGAAATAATAGCCTGAAGCAGCATTTATAAGTAGGGTATTTTTATTTTACCACTAGAAATAGTTCTTTCTGAAATGTAACCTGTGATATTAAAAGTTGAAGACATTCTGAACTGAAAGAATGCCTGGTTGGTGTACAAGTATTTGGAAATTTACAGAAAATACTGAATAAGCTAATTTACCTATATCTTTCTATAGTGCACTGAAAAAGAACTCCTCTGAAAAGGATTGATTTTATCCTTAGGCAACTGTGCATCATTCATGGGAAGGGCCATTAATCTCCGGAGTTAGGATCACCAGTATGATTTAAAAACTAATGACAACACTGCCAATGATAGAACTAAATAATACTGTGGTTTAAATAGTATTAAAAAGAATTCAGTTCTGTATATAGCTTTTATTGTGATCCTTTCAAAATTTTGGATATTTCTCTTTTCTTCACTTTCTAGATTATTGTGCAAGTAAGAGTGCAATCATTGGACTGATGGAAGGCATAAATTCAGAACTGTATCATGGAGGAAAACGTGGCATTAAAACCACAATCATTTGTCCTTATTTTATTAGTACTAAGTTAAGCAAAGGCTTCAAAAGCGCGTAAGTAAAGCTTAGATTTGTACTATTTCATATATAAAAAAAAATTATCACTCACCGGGTGTATCATATTCAGTTTTTGGTTGGTTGATTTGATTTTCAAGTCAGTATTTTTTCCCTATTGGCACAGACAACTATATCTTTTGACATGAAGAAATGCAAGTCTTGCATACAGTCAATAACAAGGACTGTATAATAACCTCAGAGTGAAGGAACAGTTGGGGATGCACAGCAGTATTGAAGGGTTAAGGGAGGGTGCTGATGTTCTCTGCCCCAAGTAATTTTGGCAGTGTAATTACAGTTTTGGCTGTCAGGATACCCCTGCCTGTCCTTACTGACTGTGCCCCACTGTCTGTACTGTCAGTCCTGCACCTCTGAGTGAGAACAGCTGTGGTGATGGTTCCTGGTGGGTGGCTCTGTGCCTGCAGTGATGGGAGAGGCTGCAAGCACTGAACGAGCCATTGTAGGAGTGCAGTACCAGGGATCTTGGGTTTTCAGTGCTCAGCTCCTGCTTGCACTGTTCATCAGTGTGCAGCAGCATATGATGCAGAGCAGAGCCCTTCTCCTGGCTGGTGACAAACCTGGTTCTGGGCTATTTAGCTGTCACCTCAGCGTTTACAGCAGAAAAGGACTGCTGGAGAGCAGTGATGCAGAGAGCAACACATAGTATGGCTAGGCTTGGAAGTTTCCAAAGCTGCTGTCAGTGTGGGCACCAACTTCATTGTGGCCAACTTACAAAAAAGTCATTAAATTCACAACATCATCAAAGTATTTTCAATTTATTTTGATGATAGCAGGAATAAAAAGGTTTGGAGATTCCTTTTCAAAACTGCTTGAGGGGATGGGGGAAAAGCATAAATTATGTAACTATGAACGTGTGTGTATTTATCTCAAACATAAAGTTTTATGATTTCATAACCCTTTTTTCTTGTTTTACAGAAAACCCTGTTTGTTTCCTGTTTATGATCCGGAGTATGCAGCCAGCAGGATTGTGGATGCAATTAAAAAGGAAAAATTTTATCTGATCATGCCTCCAGCTGTATACTTACTTGGTCTCAAAATGTAATCATGTAACTTGTCTTCTAGCATTACCTTCTTTCCTTTGCCATATGCCTGTAAAATCAGCAGGAAAGTTTAGTCAAAACAGTCCTTTAGTTAATATTCCTGCAGTCAATCCAGTTATATGTACCCAATTCTAAAGAAACAGGGGGTTTGATTCTTTTCATAATCTAGGTGAATAACATTTTTCTGGCCTCTTCTGTCTCTAAGAAATATTTTAAGCTGCAGTTGGGTATAGAAACTTCAAAAATTTTCCTGAGATGGTACACTGGGAGCAATGCCTGGTCTAGAACTGTCTGCTTCTAGTCCCTGCCACCACTGCAGGCTGGGCTTTCACAAAATGTCTTAGTCTGTCATTCATTTTCCCAATTTATAACATTGAAGTGCCAAATGTGTTACTGCCAGATATTAGAAACATTGAGCACATAGAATATATTTGTCATTTCTTTATTTATAGAGTACCTTTTTCTAAAAATAAAAATAGGCTAATTCAATGTTTGTCTCCCCAGTTTCCTTCCTAGAAAAGCAGTGCTATTCCTGGAGTCTTACGTTAAGTTCCCTGAGAGCATGGAAGAAGCCTTCGGTCAGAAGAAAAAGGACTGAAACCAAAAGTATTCTGAAGACCTCAAGTGCCATCTAATTGAACATTTTCAGTTAAAAATCATTTTAAATCATATTTATTCCTTGACAAAAAAATTACTTATTTTTTGCTCTTTTACATTGGTCAGCATGCTATTTAATTCTTCACAACTGTCTTTTAAGTCTTTATGTTTGGCAATTTTCTGAGAAACTTTTGAAAATTCACTAAAATTTAAAATTATTTAGATAATATGGTGAGTGACCAAGCACCAACTTTACATGGACTGTACTGTTTTCAGACTGAAACTTCAATGAGGTATCCCGTTAGTGTGGAACACAATTCTGTTGTAAATAATAGGAAAATTAAGACAGAAGGAGTGCCTCTTGTATTCTTGGGAAATTACAGGCAAAATCTCTCCTTGTATTTGGAGAGAAGTCACACCCATGTTCTTCAACTGTCTTCAAATGAAATTACTACCTAAAGATCCTAAAGAACAAAGAAATTCCCCAATAGCAGAAGTTTTGGAGATTAGTTACACAAAATATGTACTAGTACTTAATTGATAAAAATCAATCCTCATGTAAATTTTCAGAAAATGCTAACATAAAATGTTCATAATTGGCTTAATTTAAAAGCAAATCAACTGCATAGCAGAATAGTGAATCTACAACATCTAGTTTATAAACCCCTAAGGAATTACAGTCATCTACTGACCACGTTTGCCATCATAATTCAATTGTACTTAACAAAACTCATACTCACAAGCTTCCAGATACAAATAGTTATGAGTACACACTATTGAAATCCCTGTGTTTCCTAAGTATGCATGCATTCAATAAATTCTTTCATATACCTGTAGAGGCTACAGGGAAACTTTTCCCTGAGAGAAGGAAAAAGCTATCTGAAGTTTGGCCTTCAGAGTCTTGCTGTCTTTGGAAAGCAAGGTTTATTGATTTACATTGTTTAAAACTCTCTAGGTGACGAGTAATTAAATATTATTTTCTTCTTATTAATGATACAGCAAAGTCTAAATTGCTTCCTGCCAATACCAGTCATTTTCTCAATTGCAGGCAAATACACAGTGTATTTGGATTCCCTTGTTCTGCATGAATGTTACAATTTGGCTCTAGATCTATAATCATTTTTAAGTGTGATTACAGGAGTCAATGAAAATTGACATGACGTTATGTTTGTGAATATATTGTGAGCCTGAGCATCTTAATGCATAATTTCATTGCTGGTGCTGCAGAGCTTAAGAGCAGGGGCCATGAGGTGAGAAAAACGTATTTAAAAATGATTTGTGAAATGAGACTCCCATTTGAAGTAGTGTCACATGCTACACATTAACACGTGTGACATTAATATATGGTGGACTACCCATCATTTAAATGCTAAATGTTTCAGGATGAACTACTTTCAGGCAAGGAGCTCATTGTAAGGGCTCACTTCTCAGGATGCCTTGCTTGTTTTCAGTTTTTTTAACTAAAGTATACTGACCTTACCACCTACATCTGAGCTGTAAGTTCACCAACCATACAGGCAGGACACGAGTAGGTTAAGAATAATGTAAATAAAATAATAACATATTTTCTAAGCTATATTTCACCTATTCTGCACAGTCACCCTGAAAAACCTCATTCTGTATTGCTGCAACCTCAGCCAAGGGCACTTTTGGCTCCATATTCTTTTCAGGCTAATCTGCTTGTCTCAAGAAGGAATTTGTAAAGCTTATACTTTCTAAGTCTCACAGTGATCTGTTAGATCTTCTTATCAGTCCTAGAAATCAGTAACTCACTCTTTTCCGTGAAAATACCAGAAAAATAGTTTCAGGATTTGGGGCTGGTTTGTGATGGTGGTCTTTGGGCGGGGAGGGGGGAGTGGTTTCACTTTTTCATTCAGAAAAGAAGTATGATAGATCCAGTAATACAATTCTAAAAGCCAAAACCATCCTATTAAATCTCAGAAGATGCATTTGAATGGAGTTCCTGTTTTTAATAGAAAATTATCTTCATATTTTTACATAGAGTGTGCCACTTAAGAAGTATCTCAGAGTAATCAACAACTCCTGAGAACTGTGTCCTTTCTTTGAGGCTTTCATCTTATTTGTAATTCCTCCACAACAAAAACATTTTTACAGGAGAAATTCTGTTACTACAGAAGCTTCAAATGAGACCGGAATACAGTTTATCTAAAATTTTCTCATTTTTTCTCACTCCTTGTTCTCTGCAAAACTGATGAAGTAGGGCCTGTATTGCCACACCAATAGTGAGATACTCTGATGATGGTTTCTTGCTCTTGTTTTATGCCCATTGGTAGAACATAGCTCTTCAGAGCACATTTTTCACATAAAGGAAGTAGTAGTATTGAGTATCTTCTGAAGAACATTAATCATATTCAAATTATAAGCATTTTGAGAAAGAAGCATTTGAATTATTCTGGGTCACTTTGTAATCTAAATCTTTGAATAAACCTTAGAGGCAATGATATGCAACTTTGATTTCTCATTAATTTAATTCTTCTACATTATTTAGTTCCTCTTTTACTTCAGAGTTTAATGTTTCCACCCAAATTCATTAAGTGTTCCCTACAAGTCATTATCACAGTTTTTCATAGATGCTTCAGTTCTTCATTTATATACCTAAGCATGCAATAAAAGTCTAGAGACATTGAGATGCAACTTGCAGCAAATTATAGAAACTGGACTTTCCCAGAAATTCTGATGGCCTGTTCTGCTTTATCACCTGAATTGGCATTACCCCATTAAATCTGAAAACATTTCCATAAAAACCTCCATCTTTCTAAAGACCTGATCACCCTCTATTATTTTAGAAAGATGGCTTTTATAGAACTCTAAGAATAATCAAAGCTAAATCGAGGTTAGTTTCATATATTAAAATGAAAAATGTATTTCCAAATCCTGCAATATTTGAAGTCTTTTTCATTGGTAACTTGTATTTTCTCAGCCTCTCTCTGAAAAGACATTTAGTTCACAGTTCCCACAGGTTATGGGACAATTGTGGAGGGATAGATTTGGCACTGGAAGTCAGGAAATTCCCTGTTTCTCTGTCACTAACTTGGTCTTTGACCTTACTTGTACCCTGACAAACACGAGAAATAATGACAGCTGCAAAAACTATGTATAGGTGTACTGTCCCTGTCTTTCATAATTACCTGTCCTGGAAAAGAAGGCTTCATGCTAATACAATTTTTCACGGTAACTAGAAAAATAATTTTCATCTCTTTCCTTTTACACCTAGAGAAATGTTATTGCTTTCTATATTTTCTGAAGATTTTTGATTATTTTTCGTATTTCATATAATTTCAAGAGGAAGTAAGATCTGAATCAATCCAAAGAGCACAGTTATTAACAGATCAAAATCCTACATTGATTACTGCTATGGATTTTTCTACTTTCTTTCTGCAGTCAATACAATTCCTCTGTTCAATACTTCAGATTCTTCAGGATGCTACAGACTGCTAATAAAGAATGACTGTTTAATTTTAAAAAGAATTAATGCAGCTCTAATTGCCTTCTACCATTGCACAGAACTGCTGCAGCCAGATAAATGGTCAGGTGGCCTTCCACTTCATTAACTAATCTCAGCTGGCAGCAGTGATTTAAAGAGTCACGAGGCATTCTCAGTGCTTCCATGAACTCCTCGTTTCCGCGGCGCTCATTGATCAAGTGCACTGTGCTGGTGGAAGGGGCATTCTGGCAGTTGCTCTGTTGCTTCCTCCATAGCTTCTTTCTCAGAAATGTAGTTAACAAATGAATCATCATTAGTTCCAATATCCATTTTGAGTGCATTTACACACTTAAAGATACTTTCTTTTCTGCAACTGAATGGGCTGAGTAGAGCTGGCCTCAGGAGTCTGTTGTGTTGCCTGTCTGCCAGGGATGATACAGGATGATATGTTAGGAGGTAACAGGAAATAAGGAATTGGATACTCCTACAGAACAGGAAAAGAAGCCAGAGAGCGGGATAGTCCTGAAAAGATCTTTGAAAGCGACTTAGAGTGTGACAGCAAATAAATTAAATGTAGGAAATCAGGCTAGACCTGATGTCTACTTTGTTGTCTAAAGCCTTTCATTATCTATAGCTTGGATTTCCCTGGAAGCTGAAGGAATATCAGTGCCTTGACTGCTAAACTGGCAAATCTGAGTCCCCACACAAATTACGACAAGACCCACGACTATGTCTGCAAAAGTACAAGATGAGAGACATGTGCGCCCATGCAGGAATGGAAATTAGAAGAAAATTATTCCTCTTCAATATTTAATCCATTTACATTGGCCTCTGCTTGCCTTAAATACATCTGTTTACCACCTGGTAAACTGGTGGTGTTCATTTAATATACATAATTCTTTAATGTATCATTTCATAGCAACTGCTTTCCTGTTTTGCAAAGGTTTTACAATCACTTTCTAATCAATTATTTCCTTCCATTTGCATTTTTACAATCTGCTTTCCAAGGAAGGAACATACTTTTACACAAAAGTCAGAAGCCACTGCAATAACTAAAGGAAGAATCAGAAAAATAAATACCACTTCTTTTATATAAGGAACAAGTTTTTTATAAATCAGCAGAGGCAACACACAGAATTCCAACATAAGGAACAACCTCCATAATTTGAGAATCATGGTACACATGTCATAATGGAAAACCTAAATTATTTTAACCACACATAATAACAACTGATGCATTGTCAGGATAAATTCTCGTCACACGTGCTCTGTAAATGAAAGGCGTTTCCATCTTGGAGATGGCATCAAATCTAGTGACATTGATGATAACAACTAGTTTCAGTGGTTTGTATTCCACCACATGCAAAATACCTTTAAAATAGCCCCTTCAATACTATTGCAACATAGATGCATTCAGATACTTCTTAACATAATCTGATAAAATATCTAAAAGGGAAGTGCTGCCACCAGAAGAATTTGATAATATTATCAAATTCTTGCAGCATTGTGTTTTTCTTTGCTATAAAGAGGAAATGTCGCCTTTGTGGGGAAATACGAAAAAGAAGCATTTAACATTATGTGGTACTGCGTGCTAGAAAGAGGTTGTACATGTTTAATTCTCAAGTGCACAAGCCTTCCTTTTGTCCTAGTATTTTTATGTTTCCATGTTTTTGCTTCTGGTTTCTTTGCCTTCTTATTAGAAAATTATCCTTAGTATTTTTCATGTGCAGCTTTATAATTTTCTCAGAGACAGTTCAGTCACTGGTAATCTTCTTTGAAGCTTTTGTATCACTCTTATCACAGAATCACACAAAATCACTACGTTGGAAGAGACTGTCAAGGCCATGAAGTCCAAGTCATGCCCTAACACCTCAACTAAACCATGGCACAGAGTGGTTTTGATTGTGAATGGGAAGTCCAATCTTTTTTCAAATACATCCAGGGATGGTCACTCCACCACCTCCCCGGGCAGACCATTCCAGTATTATATCAGTCTTTCCACAGAAAACCTTCTCCTTACATCCAACCTAAATTTCCTTTGGTGCAGCTTGAGACTATGTCCTCTCATTCTGTCAGCTGCTGCCTGGTGAAAGACAACCCCTGCCTGACTACAGCCACCCTTCAGACTGTTGTAGAGAGTGATAAGGACTCTCCTGAGTCTCCTTTTCTCCAGGCTAAACACCCCCAGCTCCCTCAGTCGTTCCTCACAGGGTTTGTGTTCCCAGCCCCTCTCCAGCCTCGTTGCCTCCTCTGGATG
>VYXF01012751.1:222906-241969 GCA_013397295.1 Polioptila caerulea
CTTGGACTTGTTAAACTTCATCTTGTTGGACTCTGCCCATCCATCCAACCATTCCAGGTCTCTCTGCAGAGCTCCCCTACCTTCCAGCAGATCTTCCTGCTTGGTGTTGTCTGCAAAATTACTAATGAAAGACTCAATACCCCCATCTATGTAATCAATAAAAATATTGAACAGAACTGGCCCCAGCACAGACCCCTGAGGGACACCACTGGTGACTGGCCACCAGCTGGATGCAGCACCATTCCCCACCACTCTCTCTGTCCAACCATCCAGCCAGTTCTTAACCCAGCAGAGTGATCCTGTCCAAGCCATGGGCTGCTGGATTTCCAGGCAGATGCTGTGGGAGACAGTGACAAAGGCCTTGCTGGAGTCCAAATAGACAACATTCACAGTCTTTCCCCCAAAGAATAAAATCAGAACTTCAGATTCTATGAAAGGTGGTTTGCCTTAAACTAAGACACAGTTGGAGCTACCCTAGTGCTCTAGGTGACTGACAGAGAAAGCAAAAAGAGCAACTTAGGTTATCTGGAGAAAATTATGTGTAAGGAATGCTTGTCTACTAACAGGGTTGCAGGAGTAAGGAGAAAGACCACTGAGGAAAGACATCATTTCTTGTTTATGTATTGTTTTTCATTAAAGGAGTAAATCTTTCAAAATAATGTTTATTAAATTGTCACATTAGGGAAAGGGGATTAAACAAACAGGTCTGTGATCTTTTTCTAATTCAACAAGGAAGTTGTAAAAAAACACTTAAACTATGTCCGTAATAAATAGCCTTAGAATGTACTTCACTTTAAGCTTTCCCATAAAATGTATTAGCTGCTTTGGCCAAAGATCAGAATTAGCTGTATAAATTGAAGGTGTTACCTTTGTCTGGCTAAGACACAGACTTTCCAAAGGGTACCAAGAAATAAAAAGGAGTTGGAAACTTCTAGTTTTGCCCTTTATGCTTTGTCAAATGTGTTGGAGCAGCAGTGCCTGGCATACTGGGGTTTCAGGGTGTGTCCAGGATCCAGGATGGTGTTAGGTTCTCACACACCCTCAGTGCCTTCTGCCTGGGTGGGTAAAGCTCTGCTTGTGGTGCTCACCAGAGCTACAGCACAAAGATCCAGCATGCTCTGCCTTCACTTGGCTCTTCTACCACACTTCTCATCAGCTTTGCTGTCTGGCACCTAAACGTTGCTAACATCTAACAGCCAAACAATATTCCACTAATTGCAAAAATGAAAAAAATCTATTTTCGAACTCTCATGGCTTGTAAATTATGTCCATTTACAAGAGACAAGAATTTCAAAGGCTCTTTCTTGCAAGGAATACTTATCTCCAGATATATTTATTTCAGCCTGTCATAGTCAGAAAGAACTAACCACTTTGCCTAAAACAGTAAGTCACTACAAGACCAATGAAAAACAACAAAATAGAAAGCTAAATGGAACAATATTTTTAGCACTTTTGTCAAACCAGTGTGCAAACCCTCAGGTATGGGAGAGCATTTTTGTTTGCTTCCCTAGAATATGCTTTTAAACAAAGGACAGCAAGGAATTACTGACATGAGTCACAGTTTTGGTAGAAAGCTCTAATAATTTGGCAGAAAGGGGATTTATCCAGAGTAGATATTGGCAGAACAAATTACATCTGTGATACCAGCGACCTCCTGCTTCCACACAAGTGTGGAGATAAAAAAAACACAGAAGTTTGCAGTCATTTTGAGAAACATGTATGAGGAAGGTACTGGATAACCATGTGTCTCCAAACAATGTAATGCTCGGTAAAGATATTCTGTTAAAAAATGGTTATTTCCCTAGTAATACACATTTCCATTTGAGCAAAAACTGTTCCCATAAGTCTGATGAATGCCTAGCTGACTGCTGGTCCACAGCTTAACTTTTCCCCATCCTGACAAAAGGAACCAAGGAAAGAGTAGGTCACTCAGAAAAAGGAAAAATGTGTTTGAAGTTGGCTGCTGCCATTCTTAGCACAAACAAGACAGGCTTGTGTTTGGAAGCAAGGACAATTTCTCTGCAAAATACTACTTCACAATACTAAGAAAGGCAGAAAAGCTGTCTTCCCTGACAGTAAAATTCTCTGACAACTAAAAATACAGAAGGAGTTTTTATTTTTAACCAGTCATCGTGAAACAGATTTGATAAATAAATTTCAAACGTATTTACAGCATTTTTCTAGATGACCTATTTTTTGTCACAGAGAAATCACAATAAATAAATAAACTATGCTAATTAAATCTATTTGAATCCTTCCTAATTTTCACTTCTTAATAATATTAAGGCATTTTCTTTGCTTATACATGAACATCTTCCTTTTAATCACCAACTACCATGTAAGGTTTCCTCCAGAGCCTAAACAGTAGAATGAATATACGAATAATATAGTGCCTGATGGTGCTAATTTGAATTCAAAGAGCATTACATAGAATTGCAGCACACTTTAAACTGAAGATTGAACTGTGCAGCACTTGCTTATTTAAGTTAAAATGTATTTGTTTGCCTGAATGATCCTGCAGCAGTAAGTAAGTGATCTGTCTCATTTAATTTTAGTTATCTGGAGGTGGGGTGGCAGACCCAAACTACTCATTTCACTGCCTGATTGCTTTCTGAGAGCAGCAATTTATTTCCACCAGCAGATGAGGAAGTTTGGATGGATTTCCTATCCTGAGATGTCCACTTAATTGTTTAAAAATGGGGCAAAGGAATTTCAACCTATATTCTTAGAGATGTCAGCTCAAATATTTGGACATTTAATATGCATCACAAAACAGACAGGAAGGATATAAGTAATTTTTATCCAATTTTAAATATATTAAAGTAACATATATACTATAACAACATGTAATGCCAAAACATCACCATGCTGTTGATATGTTAGATTATTCCTTCTTTCTTCACTTCATAGATTAGCAATTACTTATATCTAATAAACTTGTACTGATTGGGCAAGCTGGAAACATTGGATTCTGAGTTGAGTGCAGCAGGCAATTGAAACGTCAGATGTCTTCCCCTATGGCTATTGAATTTGCAATATGTGTTCAAACTGGTATTTTAGGTAAAAACCTTCAGGTAAAATCTGGTTCACATCACTCATTCCGCGCGGAGATCAATGTGGAATAAAAGGTTTTTACACTTTGGAGAATATGCTCAAAAATGCTGCTGAGGTTAGGAATGAGTACTTCCCATTTCTAAAGAAGCTTTGGTGAATGTGGTCTTGTCTAAAAGGTTTGCCTGCCCTTTCTTATTCACAGCCCCAGGAAGGAAACCATGTCCTGAAATCCACTGATGTAGACACCAAGTTTGAGTTCAAGTTCTGATTTTTTTTTAATCTCTTTATTATCATGCAAATTTCTAGGGTGCCTTTTAAGATTTTATGTTAATTAGAAATACAGTTTTTCATTTATGAAAACTAAGCTGCTATAAATCAGAAAATTAAGGCCTTTGTATGGGCAAGCAAGGGAGGCTTAATATGGAAGGACAGCTAGGAAGGGTGAAGAGTTGATTTCCAGAGTGGAGGTGGGCTGTTTGGGAAACCCCAGGGAAACCTGTGCTGTGGGTTGTGCTCATTTCATGTATTTGTTACAGATCTGGAATAGAGGATGAAATAGCAAAATTATCTGATTATATTAAGGACACTTGAATTATTTATTTCCCTCCCTTCTTCATTTGGCACCTTTGTGTCCCAGGCATCCCTACAGCAGATGTTATAGCTAAATGAAGGCAAACCTCAGTTTCATTTTTTCCCCCAAATGAAAATCGGTCAACATTTTCAGGTTAGTTCACGAAAGGCATGACTCTGTGGGGATGGTGAACTGCACTATGGCCAGAATAGAGAAGAAAAGAGGAACCAAATGACCCATTTTAAGTCAGAAAGAGAGGTACACGAGCAAGGGGCAAAGCTGTCATGGTCCCTGTGAGCCTGGCACTCGGACAGACATAATTCAGCTTTACATACCAACTTCAGAGAACACCCTGGCACAATGGCATTCCATCACACACATATAGATTCCTTCATGTTGGAAAAGACCTAGAAGATCATTGAGTCAAACTGTTAACCCAGCACTGCCAAGTCCACCACAAAACCACGTCCCCAAGGGCCACATGTACACATCTTTAAATACCTCCAGGGATGGTGATTCCACCACTTCTCTGGGATGCCTGATCCAATCCTTGACTACTTATTTAGAGATTTTTTCATAACCTCCAGTCTAAACCTCTGCTAGTACAATCTGTCTTCAAAATTCCTCTAGCCCTTGCTTTCTCTCCCATACGGTACAGTTCTCGCTGAATTTTCCTTCAGCTCATCAACTGCTCCCGAAATTTCAGAGGGCAGGAGAGACCACAATCCTGTACGAAAATAAACCTGCCCTAAGCCTGCTCCCTCCTCTCGCTCCTGGCGGGTACGGGACGTCCCAGGCAGAATGCCCGGCCGTGTCACCGGGCACTGCGGGGCTCCCGCAGGAGGCACCGGGCACTGCGGGTTCCTGTAGGAGGCACCGGGCACTGCGGGTTCCCGTAGGAGGCACCGGGCACTGCGGGGCTCCCGTAGGAGGCACCGGGCACTGCGGGTTCCCGTAGGAGGCACCGGGCACTGCGGGGCTCCCGTAGGAGGCACCGGGCACTGCGGGTTCCCGTAGGAGGCACCGGGCACTGCGGGGCTCCCGTAGGAGGCACCGGGCACTGCGGGTTCCCGTAGGAGGCACCGGGCACTGCGGGGCTCCCGTAGGAGGCACCGGGCACTGCGGGTTCCCGTAGGAGGCACCGGGCACTGCGGGGCTCCCGTAGGAGGCACCGGGCACTGCGGGTTCCCGTAGGAGGCACCGGGCACTGCGGGGCTCCCGTAGGAGGCACCGGGCACTGCGGGTTCCCGTAGGAGGCACCGGGCACTGCGGGGCTCCCGTAGGAGGCACCGGGCACTGCGGGTTCCCGTAGGAGGCACCGGGCACTGCGGGGCTCCCGTAGGAGGCACCGGGCACTGCGGGTTCCCGTAGGAGGCACCGGGCACTGCGGGGCTCCCGTAGGAGGCACCGGGCACTGCGGGTTCCCGTAGGAGGCACCGGGCACTGCGGGGCTCCCGTAGGAGGCACCGGGCACTGCGGGTTCCCGTAGGAGGTACCGGGCACTGCGGGGCTCCCGTAGGAGGCACCGGGCACTGCGGGCTCCCGTAGGAGGCACCGAGCACTGCGGGCTCCCTCAGGAGGTACCGGGCACTGCGGGTTCCCGTAGGAGGCACCGGGCACTGCGGGTTCCCGTAGGAGGCACCGGGCACTGCGGGGCTCCCGGCAGCCCCGGCACCCCCCTATCCCCCCCCGATTCTGGGGGTGACCTGCCCCGTGCGCCTCCGTGCCCGGCCTGCTGAGCCAGCCCTCCCTGCTTTCAGCATCGAGGGTCGCTCTGTATTACCGACCCACGCACCCGTGGTATATTCATGGCTATTTAATTCCGTTAAATTGGCATCTTCCACACCAGGAACTTCGCCTATTGATGAAACACCATATAAGCACTTCATCTCTTTTTTACCTTTTTTCCCGAACATATTGTTTTTAATTATGTTTGTCCCGTGAGAGCCGAGGGCGGCAGGCGGGACAAAGGCTCCGCTGCCGAGGGTGGCCGCGGTCGCCGCCTCGACTGGAACCTGCCGGCGAGGAAGGAGCACCGGCAGCTCTTGCATCTCTAAGAGGCAATTTCACAGACTCCTCAATTGCCCCTCGAATCCTGTCGGCAAAACTTGAAAGACAGAAGGGTGTTTGTGCTTAATTCTTTACCTTTTTCCAGATGGTGACGATTTATATTTCCCGCTCGCACTGGTGTGTGTGATTTACGGCGAGAGCATTCACCACTGAGAAGACTGAGGGGTCAGTCCGTCTTTTCACTCCCTTCCTCTATCCCCGGCCTTCACAAGCCCCCAGAATAAGAAGTTCGCCTTTCAGTGACACAATAACATTGTTCGTCAAGACAGAAACATGAAGGAAACAGGTTCACACAGCGCTGTTATAAAAGCGCGATCCTAGAGCCAGCCGATCTCTCCTGACCGTACTGCACCGCATCAGCTTAGTGCACACAGGAGTGCCCTCTACTGAATAACAATATCTGTATACTGAAAGCAACATTTTGCTGTGAGCATTTCGAAGTTAAGAGAAATTGTCACGGTTTTGAACTGAAAATAATTTTTTGCCTTTTCTTCACAAAACAGTCCCGTGTATGAGAAAATCCATATACACCTTCTAAGACGTCTTGTAGTCATTCATATGCCAGGGGCATTTTATGGGTTTTGACAAGAGTATTTATAATTCCTTAATAATTAAAAGCCTGGCAACTAGAAAAGACAGAGCACAAGAGTGAAATTTGTGCAGCAAATTTTTATGGAAGTACAGCAAATTATTTAAAAAGAAATGTGCAGAAGACTGCTGGATCCAAAAGGCTAGACATGAGACAGAGCTAAATTTGGAAACCTTTGGTAAAACGAAATAACAGAAGCCAACGATGTTGCCCAAAGTTTATGGGGAAAGAGAAGGATGAACACTGAAAAATGCCAAAGAGCTGGGGATGGACAGACATAGCTCCCTGCACTTGGGGTACACTAAGAGTAATGAAGACACAATTATGAGCATGGGATAGCAATAGTGTCCTCCAGGCCCTGAAAAAGAGGCAAATAAATTACTGGACTAATTTACAATGAAAGGTCATGTAATTGCAGGTTACTGCAGGAGACAATTGCCCTCATTCACATTCCAGTGAAGATTTCCTTTGGTATTACATGGCTGAGATGTTCTTATTGGAGGTTTCTCACTTGCTGTAAACATGAGGACGTCCAGGATGAAGAGCAGTGTCAAAAAAGTGACATACCTGTCGTACAGGTCTGGCACTCAGGAAGACCTAGTCCTCCTTCTCATGAAGCAGATCAAGTTCCCCATGGAGAACAGATACTCAGCAAGTATCCCCAAAAACAAACAAAAAATTTTGTTCCAGTGCAGACAAACACTGTAAAAACTTTGTAAAACCCACAAGCTCTCTCACTGGCTCTGCAAAGCCTACACATCATGTGGATATATTTTACTGGCACATCCAAAACAGAGAGGCCATGCAGAGAATCTGTAGCTCTCTGAGGCACAGACAGACACCCACTGCATGGCTACATACATTAAAAATAAATTCTTTGTATGCTCCTGATATACTTCAGTTTTGAAAAATAACTGCTTTCTCCCCATCAAGTTTAGATTCGGTTTGAATGCCCCATCAAATAACATTGCAATTCTTCATGCTTTTCCTTCAGTTTCCATTGGAAAGCATAAGTATTTCACAGTATGTAAGAGTTCCTGAAGTGTAACAGAGCACAAGAAAGAAAAAATTGCTTTCCCAGAAACGCTGGCATCCTTTTTAGTTACCTAGATGATATCCCAAGAAATGCTGAAGAGGTTTGTCCCAGCAGTACAGCTCATCAGCCATGAGCTTCAGCTTTTAACACATTCTATTTGATGAATTTCTGAGAACTGGAACCAGAATTGCTGGTCCGTATTCCCCTTGCAGACAGTGAAAAGATCAAGAAAAGGAGACTGAAGGCAGGTAAGTAGTCTGAAGTACCACGGAGATTTTGAGCCCACCTGGTGCACATGAGTGTGTGAATCAGTCTGCCTTCCCAGAACAGGGTCCATATCGCTGCAGGAAACTGCAGCCACCTTCAGCTGGCCCCGATTAGGCATGCATTTACAGGCACAGAACCCTGAATATTTATACATAGCATGAGTTAGTAAACATTTGAACAAGTCAGTTACTGTGGGAAAAAGTCCTATAAATTTCACCAGGCTCTGGAAGAAGTGTTATTTATTCATTGTTAAAATCTCACAATGTCTGCAGCTGTTCTTACAGATTTTATTGAGAGGTAACTCTGTGAGACTGGAGAATTGATACTGAAATAATTTGCTTTAAAATAAGAAAAGCTGAAAGTGAAATTTTACACTTTTTAAAAATCCCTATTTCTTATTTTATCAGGTGCACGTTTTCATTTTCTACTTAGACATAAGGTATGCCGTCAGAAAGATCAGGCTTGAAATTCAAATGGAAAAACTCAAGTACATTCTTACTTAAGTACTTAAGGATGTGTCTTTCCTCTTTATGGTCTCTTTCTTCTCTTTGCCAAATATTGATTAGCAAATATGCCTTACTACAAACCTGGTAAAACCATGCAATAAAATGGACTGTCATTGTCATTTTCAATCTGAGTCACAAAGAACATGTGTTTTCAAATTTCATGCTTTAGATGAATTGGATTCCTATAGAGACACATGCTTCAGATATATTTTTCCAGTCCTGTGCATGCATATATTTAGTCCAAGAATTTCCATTAGTCTAAAGCAGAATGCTCTGGCAAAATGCCCTCTGCAGGAGGAATCAACAATTCCCAGTTTCTGAAGCCTGTGTCTTCTGAAGCCTGTAGTTTCTCTCAACTAGGACAATTTAAGTAAGGGTCCTTGTTCATCTGCAGCCTGAGGAGGTCAGCCAGGTCATGAGTAACAGTGTTGGAAACATAAATGCAAGGCTATTATTAACTATTAACTATTATTTCCATAATATTTAAATAAAGTGTTACAATAACTATACATAAACATTAATGTTGTGAATTTAATAAGGGGCAGGGTTGTAGATACAATGAGGGGTTTTCAGATATCACTAGTGGGGGCAACATACAATATTTTCAGGCCAACTAGAAATGTCTCCTCGGTTTGGCACCTCCAAAACTGATGCTCACATTGTTCATTTACCTCACGGTCTTTCATTGAGTGAAATTACTCAGTTTGTTGAAGGCTCATGTGATGAAAAAGAAACGATGAAAGAAAATGGCTCTGAAGATCTTAAATGCCATCAATTTAGCAATTTCTATTACTGTATTTACCCCATGTTCTTGGCCATATGGGCTCTTCTACTTTTGTTGCCTCTTGAGCAACTTTGCAAATACAACATTAATAAAAAACCCCCAGGGACTTAAAGAAATACCACGGATCATGCCTTAACTGCATTCATTTTAGATTGGTTTATTGGGAATGAGGAAGAAGAAGGTGACTTTCACAGTATCTTGGGCTAAGAGAAAGTCTGGATTGCCACTTCACTTTTGCACCAAGGAAAACAATAATATTTCTTTTAAATTACTTTGGGATTTTCAACGGCCTAAATAACATCATTGTTCAGAAAAGGAAAGGCTGAACCTAGACAGCTTTAAATATTGTTACTAGTGAATAAAACTTCTTTTGTCACTTGCAGAATTATTAAATTACTTCTGTTTAATCTTTCTTTAGGTCATATTTTCTGTATGACACTGAAGGTTTTTCAGGATGTTATTCTTAATATCAGTTTAAACAAAAAGATGCTGTGAAAATTGCACTTTTTTCTTTCACACATAGAGTTCTGTACATTATTTTTTAAAAAACACATGACACATTGAGTTTCAACACAAATCCAGCAGATGGACAACCATCTCTGGAGACGGACAATCATCTCCTTCTTATAAAGCAGTTAAAGAAAAGAAGCTATTTTAGTATATATTTACACATTGCAGGTAAAGCAGGAAAGGAAGTACCTTCACACAAGATTATTTTTCATTAATACCTGTTGTAAACTATCTAAACTGTGCTTTATTCATCAGTAAATAGTTGGGAATTTGTTGTTTGTAATTTCTAACCTTCAATTTCATGACATATGGGGCTGTGAAGTGTGTTAGATAAGTTCAAACAATAGGTCAAGAAAATATTTTAATACAAACAACATTAGAATTAAATGAGGAATTAATTTTCTTTTTTTTCAAAGGAATATGCTATTATGGATCAGATCTAATCTCTTTCCCCTCTAAAAACTGGTTTTCTCAATAGATTTAAGTACAAAGTGAATTTTTAAAAAGTCCTCAAAAATAAATTATTGCCTTGAAGTTTCCTGGCTTTAGCCATATTTTTTTTGTCTTGAACGAGTATTCTAAAACTGTCTTTTTTTCCTAATTACTTGTAATTTCTCAAATTACAGTGTGGTACAAATAAATCACAAAACTAATTCCTTGCATTACAGCATTCAGCTGCAAATTCCATAGCATTGTGTGCAGATATGTACAAGTTTAAGCACACAGTCAAATAACACACACACTGAATTCACATTTAAATCCAGAGAATGATAATTCCTCTCACAGAGTATTCTGGATGCATAAAAAGAACTGAACACAATCCCAATGCAATGCACAATTCACCCCACAATAAAGAACCGGTGTCCCAGGTAACTTCTGAAATATATTTGCAGTTTCTTGGTATTTTTTGATCTGGGAAAAGAGTAGCAGTGGATGTCTGGAGAAAATGGTCCTTGTAAAAGCATAATCTTGCCTCTGTGGAGGGCAGCAGGCACCCTCTCAGCTATACCTGCCTTTTGGTAACATGCCTCTCAGCCTCTCCATCCCAAGCTTGGTCCCACCCCTGAAGAGGCTGGGAAGCCAAGACAGCATGCAAACACAGTGGGTTGGGTCAGTGAGGGACAGTAGCTCCAAGCACATCAGGCAGCTGCTAGCTTCATAATGAGACCTGCTGAGAAAGGACAAGAACACTCAAAGTATAAAAAAGATTCAGTGGTGGCTCTGGAAGTTATGAGGAGTCTAAATGAAAATAAGCTTCAATTAATTGTGGCTAGACTTAATGTATCTTTTTTTAGAGAAAATGTGGTGTCATTTGTCATTTATAATTGGTGTTTGCTTGGCACTCTCTGCAGTGGTCAAAATTACCTATGACCTCTAAAGAAAGAGTCCCTGTAGAGGTAAAGTTCATACTAATTTATATATTATGGAAAATGAGATGTGGAAATTATTTACTCTCGTGTCTTCCTTGAAACTTTGACATAAATCTCTTCCACAGCTTTTCCAAGATGCTGATTCTACTGTAAGTGTTTGTTTTGAGTGCATATAACTCTATTTGTCACTAAAATATCTTACAATTGAAGTGTTAAGTATTTTTAGGTTTCTGCTGAATTCTTAAGAGCTAGAAGATGATGGAAGATGAATTCTCATAAAGGCAGAACACAAATACATGGGCACCACCATCATTTAGTTTTATTGCTTTATTAGTATTTGATTTTGCACTTTCTTATCAGTAAGTTTTATTGCTTTATTAGTATTTGATTTTGCACTTTCCTATCAGTATGATAATCACTTTTTTTGCTTATGTGTTTTTGTGTTTGTTAAGTTGGCCTAAGAGCTCTCGTCATGGAAAGGAAAGCTGTAAGCTTGACAAAAAATTTGGCAGCCGGCAGAGGGAGTAAAAGGTGGAGTTGGGTGTCTGGGGCTGAGCACAAAGTACTCAGGGTGTTTTTGCAGGGTCTGGGTCTCAATTATTAAAACTTAAATAAGAGAAAAATGCCAACTTTGCATGCCATGTCCCATGACAGTATTGCAAAATGTTCAAGCAGCAGAAACAAATGCATTTGAAGAAAAGAGTATGCTTACTTCCTCAATTCCATTTACATGTTGCCCAAAAAAGCAGGTATCAAGGTTGTACCAAAAAAACCAAAAAAAGCTTACGGCATGGGAACCAGGCTGTGAGCAACTTTCTGCTCAGTTTTGCAAGAGTTCTTTATACCTCTCTAGCATGGCACTGGAAAGTCATTCCAAAACACATTAAGCGGCATGACTTCCTGCTTCCTGCAGGCTGTTTGTTCTCTCGTCTTCTTTCCAAGGGAAGATGTTTGGGCCATGAAGTCTTGTCTATTTGGTAGAGTTGGTTTGATTATAAACAATTATGTTGCCCCAGTGTTTTTGCTAGAAGTCAAATAAATATGCCCTGAATTTTGAATGGAAGGTCAGGTTTGTGACAGTCCTTATATCCTAGGATATTCATTTCACTGTCTCACAGCGGTCTCCAAGAACATTCTGTCTCCTAGACAGACAACTTTTATGACAGCATTTACCCCTACTGAGGTGGAGATAGGGAGAAAAGGGAATGGTCTACGTAGACAGATGAATGGCTGTCAACACGAAGCTCTAGACACTTTTTGGCCATTGTGGAAAAACCCCACTGCGATGAGAAGAACCATCTTCTTGTGGGGAGAGATTGTAGACAGCTGAGGACAGGTCTGATGATACACTCAAAGTAAACAGAATGGCTGAGGGCTTTTTATTGTAGGTGAATCGCTCTAAGTGCTGAAAGCCTGGTGACCAAACACATCAGACTCTTGTAGTCCAGCCAGGAAGCAAGTGAAGCATGAATAACTGAGTAACGTGTCATCGCCTGCCAGCATGGGATGGGGTCTTCTAGCCAATCAAAGCTTATAGAAAGCATTACTCATGGGTAATGCTATGTCCAAACTTAGCATAATCAAGGAATGCAAAAGGACTTCTAAATTATAGATTCAGCTGATCAATCACAGATGTGCAACGACTAACTCCAAAGTAGACTGCACTCTTCAGAACAGCTTTCCTCACATCATGATTCTTGCATGGGTTCAGTTTCACACAGATGTTTTTCATCCTTGGGCTAACTTTGTCCAGCTACAGATCCGACAAGAAACAGCAGCATGGTTGTATGAAGTAACAGAGCAGTGTCTCATCTACCTTTTTCTAGCACTTGAGTTTATGCCACCTGGTGAGTTTCACTTGATGATAAAAAAGACCCAAGAGACATCCTTCTTGAACACCACGTGAGCATCCTGATAGTATCTAGCAATTATTCATCAGTGTAAACCTGCAGCAAGAACACAAAGCAACTTAATACATTCCCCAGCATCCTTCCCTTTCAGAGGAAACAACTCATTTTCATGGCTGACCATCTCGAGTGCCGTGGATATGGAAAGGATATGAGAGGGTGTGAACATGCCAGCTCTCTCTAAGTAGTCCTATCTCTTCTTGTTAGTGACGTTTAGCCACAAGCTCAAATGTTCAGGTCAGCATCCATATCTGAGATCAAGTAACCCCATTTCTTCTGTAGAATAAGTACTCGCTTGTGGGAACTCACTGGGGGCTGAGATGTCATCTACGTTTTAGCTCTGTAATGCCTGACATTTCATTTTCTTTAGTTAATTGATCATAATGAAGGTTTAGTATTTAAATACAATGAGTCTGTCAGGATTTCCTTTTTCTAATTCTTTTGCAGTCATGACAGTCATCTGCTTTCTTTTTTACTCCACAGAACAAACTAGTGCTTGGTCAAAACAGACTTTCTGTAGTATTGTTTTATATGTTCCACATCTTCATTGCAATGGAGTAGGAAAAAAGTAGTATCTCTTTACTAATGGGTAATATCTCTTTACTGTGCATAAGTACTTGGGAAATTTTTGATGGTGAAATACAACTTTCATCAGCAATATTTCTTGACTGAGGAAATTAGGAATGGTAGACGTGCAATGTATATTTTGCTGCAACTCCATCAGAAGATCATTAAAGCAGTGCAAACAAACTAAGTAAATTATATATTCCAGACATATATATTTTTTCTGCGTGGTTTCAGGTGTCCATTTCCATTCATATCATTCAATGTATCTCTACCTATACTTAGCAGAGGCAATCATCTGTTTTCTGCAAATGACTGACACCAGAAAAACAGAATAATGTAGAATTTAGTACACTTTAGGAAAGCTATTGCAATTGCCTCACAGATCTATCTCAGAAGTAACCAAGAAGCCTACAGACTAGGGAGAAAAATTTAATATAGTGTATACAGATTCAAAGAGACATTTGACAAGATTTTTTAAAATTACACTGACAAGGGCTAGCAGGAAAACCCCTTGTGCTATTACAGTTCTTGAAAAAAAACCTGGGAGTAAATGCCAGCTGCCACAAACTGCATGGTGCTCTGATCCAAAGTGTTCATCATATCCGAAATGACCACAAAAAGGTGTGACTCAGAAGGAGACATGGTGTGCTGCTGATGTGGTTATTCAGCATCATGAGGCCTGAAAATGAACCACAGAAAAGCCTCAGGAGATTGAGTGACTAAGTACAAAAATACCAGAGGAAATCAGTTTTATGTAAACAAATGTAAAATGACACATGAAAACACAATCCTAACTTTGCAAACAAATCTAATTATGGACCCAACTTGGCTATTCCTACTAAAGAGTGAGATTTTATAGATATAATACATGGTTACATAAAAATATCAACACAAACATCAGATACCACTGTTGAATGAAGATTTTTTAATAAAAACTCAGGAAAATGCTACAAATTATTAGGAAATAAATAATGAAAAAGACAAAAAATGTCATTACGCCACTGGGTAAAATCAATTACGTTCATTATGAATACCAAGACCATGACTGAAAGGGCATAACAGAAATGAAAATGTAGAGATAAACCTAGCAAGGGTAATTTTGAACCACGAAGTAGCCTTCCTATAAGGAAGAGGTAAAATATATTAGGGTTAATAAACCTGGTGAATAGACAGCTGAGAATATAAGAGGTCAAGAAATCAAGGGTGGCATGAAAACGTTGAAAAGAGAATCTGTACTAAAACATCTGGGAAACATCAAATGGTACTAGCAACAAAATCCACTGTAGATACAAATGTGTAAATCATTACAGTTTCTTTTCATCAGAAGAACAGCTGCAAGCTCTTAAATAATCTTAGACACTAGATGAGCAGTTTTTATGGTACTTGAATTTACTAGCAACACTTCGATGTTTGCCACTGACTGAATCTTCTTTATGTCTAGTGAGACACCCGAGAAACCTCAATCTCTTATTTGACTCCTCGCAGATAAATAAAACCTTTGACATTTTTATGTCGCAACAAATAATAAGTAGGATGTCTAGCCACTGAAGTCTACAAACCTAAATTCTCCTCTCAAAAGTGGGTTGGCCTCAGTGAATGATCCCTGGTCCGTACCATCCTCAAAACCATGACCATGCACTGTCAAGGGGAGGGCTGACTGATAAAGACAAAACCCACTAATAATGCCACAGCATAGATAAACATGGGAGGATGGCCAGGCTCTGATGGTGTTCTCTTTACTAATACAGATGACAAACACTGATGGATGAAGAAGAAAACCAAGGATATGATTAATCTTCTCACAATCCCAAAGGAGCCTGGGCAGTCTGTGGTGACTGATCACTTTTTTCTTGTGACTCATGGGCCACTTGCTGCAGAACCTTTTTAAAAACTCACAGTACAGAGGTGTTCTCTATTCTTATGGAGCACACATCTGCAAAAAATGTTTTTGAAGAAAAGGGTGTGCTTACTTCCTCAAGTGGGGAAGTAAGATGGGATGAGGACTGTAGGGGCATCATAGATATTTCTGTTATAAATTTGTGCCATACAGACATATATCGACAGCCAAAGAATGATAGCAGAGATTCTGTGTAACCATTGTACAATCCAGAGCTGTGTGAATGATGTCACTGTGTTTGGAATAATTCCTAAATCACATGAAAAATACTCATGGGCTGTACTAAGCAGAGTTGAACTTTGCCAGCTTTCATTTCAGGCAGGCAGAATTTCCTTTGTCATGAGACTTATCACAGAATAATAAGAACATTAACTGGAAGGTGTCTCTGGGGGTTTCTAACCCAACTTTCCACTCAGCACTACAGAGACAACCAGGGCTTTGTCTATTCGAAAACTGGAAAGAGATTTCTCCATCTCCCTGTACTCACTCTCTAGTGCTGCACCACCAGTGTAATAAAGTTTTCTCTAGTGTCCATTCTGAACATCCCAGGCCACAGTCTTGTAGTTATTGCACCTTATTATTAGATGAGCAAAATAACTTCCCACAATTTGCTGGCAATGTTCCTCCCAGTGTAGCCCCGTTGGCTTTATTGTGCACTAGAACACAGTCTTGGTCCAAATTTGACTCCTATTTGCCCCCTATAACACTCAGATAATTTGTAACAGGACTGCTACTCAACTTTTAGGTATCCCTTTGGTGACAGAGAATGTCTTTGTGTCCATAAAAAAAGGACAGGTTACTTTTTCCACCACGTACTTAAACAAAGAATGGGATCCAGCCGTGGTCTTCAGCAGTGTCAGTAGAACCAGAATCTCTGAATTTTATTTGCTTGGGAAGATATGATCAGTCATACGCTATTTTAAGCCACATATATGTGGCTATACACACTAGAGTGCATGGACCTGGTCAATAACATCAGACATATTTACCAGTTTTATTTCTATTCTAGTATTCCTGTAAGAATTACTATAATGTGTGTTATAAATCAATTAGAATTTACTTATGCATAGGATTCTTCTTTAAATTAATAAAAGAATTCTTCAACCTCAACATTCTTCTCTTAAATGCATAACTTGTTTTGGATTGAGTTTCTGTGGTTTATGCATAAAAGTTGGCCTAATAAATACTAGTTTTATGAAAAAATAATTATGCCAATGGCATGAGTAGAAAGAGTAATTCTAATTAAATAAAAGTTTATTTTGCTAAGTACATTTGGGGAAGTTTCTATCAGGGGAAAGCTTTTGATTCCATCATTATTTTATTTTTTTTGTAAAACTGACTGCAAATCAGAGCCAACACATTATAGATGAGATCAAAGACTATTAGACAAAACAAAATCTTATTTCATGAAAAGGCTTCATATTTGACATGCAAATGCTATATTTCAGTGCTGAAAATTATCTCTTAACTAAAACATGAATAATTTTGAGATACAATTAATCAAATGTAAACACCAAAGTAGAAGAAAACTGCCATGAGTGGAATTCTTACCTAGAATAGTAATTTAAGATATTTTAGATGGTAAACCTTCCTATACAAGTGTCTGCATTACTTTTATTCAATACTACTTGCAGTTTCAAGGTGTATTTCCCAAGTTTCTGAAGATTTACCATGGAATACATTAATCCAGCTCTACTACTGTCTTTTTAAATAAAGAATGAATTTATCACATAAGCTGTGTGAAGTGGGATATTTTCAAACTGTACAAATTACTAGTCTCCTTATGAGATATCAGACAGTTGTTCCCTGACATGACAATGTGTGCTTCACCTAATTCAGACAGACAAAAGCCACTCACTGATATTGTGAGTATATTTGATTATACTGTATGAGGCTGTGTCTACATTAGCACACTGATAATTGGTTCCAGAAAATACCAAGTAACACATATGATGAAAGCTAGACTTGCTCTTTGCAGACCAGTCAAAGATCAGCATATTGTTTTCAGTAGGGAAGAAAACTGAATAACTTAAATGCATAGCCCATTCACTAGGAACTGGAAACTTTTCTGAAGAAAAAATAGTGCACAAAAGAACAGCAACATACTGAAGCCAAGAAAAAAATTGAATACATCCCCGCCATTCAGAAGCCAAGCTTACCAACCATAAATCTGCAGTGAAATGCCTGGAAAACCACACAGCAGACTGTCAGCCTTGACAGTGCTTTTCCCTGATTCTGATGTTTCAGCATCAGCAAGCACAGGACACTGCTCCAATACTCTGGGTGGCAAATGGAGTCTCTCCCTTATCATCTGTCCAGACAGTATGTGTTTTATTCAGGCTTCTCTCCCCGTGTTGTTGTATTTAAGATGTGAAATAAGATCTTGAGCTCTGTTTTGTTCGCTTCTATTTAGTTACGAAACAACCAGAAGCAGAAATCATAACAACTGGGGCCAAAACTGTCCAGGTTCTTACTGGAAAACCAGGTGGTGTCTGCCCTGTCCTACTGGATGGAAAGCCCTCCTGCTGAATGGAGTTTTTCACATCTGACTGATGTGTGCATACAGGCTGAAAGGAGGGGATGCACTATGCTCCCTCCTGTGCCATTACCTGCAGCCATCTCATCAGGTAGGCCTCAGCCAACTCTGCATGGAAGGCTGGAATTTCTAATTTTCCACAAAGTTCAGTTCTATTTCTTTTCTAAATTCCATCACCTTGTTTGTCTTGATGTATTCAGCAGTGGGCCAGCCTTGAAGCTAACTTCCTTTTTATCCCACTCAAACCCATTTTTCTCAAAACCTACACAGCATTGCCTGCTTCTGCATCACTCTCTGACACACCAAAGCTCATCTTTGACACTCCTGATTCCTTTAAAACCTGGTGTTACCATAACACATTTATAATTAATTGACATAGATTGTATTGATACAGGAGGTAGAAAAAGTTTTCTGCTTAGATTATGTTGCACTGTGAATTTTGCACTGAAATCAGTGGCAAAATTTCTATACATTCTTCAATCATTCACACTTTTTCATACCAACAGAGGAAAGGACTGTGGAAAGTAAAAGAAATGAAGAAGTGGCTAAAAGATAAGTATCTTCTGGTGATGGTATTCCATCTTCCAAAAACAGTTCATTTCTTAGACAGATTTTTGCAAGAGAAGCGGCAAAAAAGATCAAACATCAAGAACCTTCAGCTTGTATAAATCTTGCAGTCTTACCATCAGGCTACACTTATACTAAATTCTGCTGAAGGCATTGCTGAAAGTGTGTTAGTTATTCATACTCCCTTGACTGCATGGATTATTTTTAAGGTGCAAAGACTTTCCTGAACTCACTCACAGAGAGTGGTACCTTAAAGCTGAAGAATAAACACTAAATTTGAGAAACAAATTTCACTTTAACAGAATTAGATGAGAGCAATGCCTTTTTACAAAGCTGAAGAAGCACTAGCATGCCAATTTTACTGCCACTTTCTTCCCAAAGTAACTTTGCCTTGCATTGCCATTAACAAATCCAGATAATAGGTTCATTGTAATTAATAAGTTAAAAGGAATAACATGGGTATTTACTGGTCATAATTTCTAATATCACACTTCAAGGGATACAAATGCACTTTTTCTAACACATCATCATAGATATCCTCTACTATTTGCTTTGAACAGGACCAATTTAAAGCACCGAAATGAACCATTTTACAAATGGTCTTCTAGATTCCTTTATGACAACCTACTTTGATTTCACAAAAGACAAAGATGAAGATAGATGATAGCTAGGATGGAAGAGAAAGAAATAAAAAGAAAGAAAGAAAGAAAGAAAGAAAGAAAGAAAGAAAGAAAGAAAGAAAGAAAGAAAGAAAGAAAGAAAGAAAGAAAGAAAGAAAGAAAGAAAGAAAGAAAGAAAGAAAGAAAGAAAGAAAGAAAGAAAGAAAGAAAGA
>VYXF01012751.1:251445-295793 GCA_013397295.1 Polioptila caerulea
GCGGCCGCCCCGCCCGCAGCCCCCGCCCGCACTTTCCCACATTTCCCGGCAGCGCGGGGCGGGGCCGGCCGGGGCTGCTGGGAGGGCCCGTGCCTCCCTCCCGGCTTTCCGGAGCGTCCGGAAGGAAGGGCTGTTTGGGGGTTTTTTACTGTAGGTGCAAGCCGAAATGGGAAACCTCTGCAACCTAAACAAACAGCACCGCTTCCTCAGTTCGCAGTGGGCCGGTAACGGCAGCGCCAGTCAGTGAGGGCAGGGGGGTCCAGCCGGTGCCCAGGTGGTTCTACCGGGGAAGCGGTTCCTTCCTCTGGAGGGCTGGGGCACTTCAGAGGTCGGGTTTTAAACTCGTTTATTTAATTTATGGTTTCTGTAATCACTTCGCAGGCATCCTGGAGACTAACAGCTGCTGGGGGATCGTGGTGGCTCCGGGCTGGGACTGGTTCCAAATGCAAAGTCAGGCCCCGTGAGGCTGTGGCTGTACACCGCTGTACACCTTGCTAGGAAAGACCGGAGTGTGAGGTTGGCATCTGGGCCATCTCTTTGGCCGTACCTTCCTGACCAGTGTTTTGTTTCCCAGTGTTACGCCAGATGTAAAAAGGCAGTCTGTGAAGTTGCATAAACATGCAAAACAAAACTGTACTCACCGGTATTTGGGAGTACACACAAACAAATGCAGACAATGTGAAAATAAGAACAGAATCTTTAAAATTCACGTTAGTTTTTAGTTGCTTCTAACTGAAAACTGGTGCCCGGGCTGGCCTGTGCATTTTCTTTGCTCAGAAAGTTGATAGATCATTGTTTTTCTTCAAGAACTATGGATGACATGTCAATTAAAAAAAAAAAAAAAGGAGGTCTCTGTTGAACATGATAGAAAGCTTTTTCCCAATATATTTTTCAATCTCAATTTTCAGATGTCTAGAAATTTTCCAGTGGAGCTATGTGTATTTGCCATATGGCAGATTTAAGTCCAGTGAGAAGAGGTTTACTTTTTTAGTTACTATTGTCATGTGTTGGGCATGATCCACAGATAAATCAATCCACGGATCACAGCTTAAAGTGTAACAGGTAGGCAGATGCACATTGTTTACCAATAATTAATAGTTCCTCTAATTGCACAATATAAAT
This sequence comes from Polioptila caerulea, assembly GCA_013397295.1. Taxonomy (NCBI): domain Eukaryota; kingdom Metazoa; phylum Chordata; class Aves; order Passeriformes; family Certhiidae; genus Polioptila; species Polioptila caerulea. The sequence goes on from VYXF01012751.1 coordinate 252,568, forward strand.
ATTATGTGCCTATTCTCTAATGCCTACAAGGGCAGTTAAGTGAGGTAAAACCCCAAAACTTTAATTATAGGTGCATGACACACCAACATGGACAAACAAAAAAACATGCACCTTACATACAAAAGGTCTCTTTCCTAAGGGAAGATTCACAGACAATATCTGGAGGTCAAAAGGCATAAAAGCAAAATTTCCATAATTATTCAGAAGCTGCTGTAATGCACAAGCATGTCAATTATATTTTCTCTATTTATTTATTTGGAACATTAAAAACCAAACTGTTTTCTGTGGCTTGGGAAGTCCCTGACTGAATGTGTCCATATGCACAGAAAGAGCACTTGTTTTCTTTCCCAGTTCTTACACAATTTGCCTAAGTATGTGCTGCTGGCTGCAAGAGGAGTAAAATACAAGGTTAAATAGATGTTTTGACTAACAGTATGGATGTTCTTCTGCAAAGAACAATGTCACTGCCAGTGCTGTACAGGTATAAGTCATGTCAGATCAGCTGTGTAATTCAGCTTTCTGAAATTAAACACTTTTTTCTTTATCAACTGCTGCTCTGAGCAGTAAGACCATTCTCCACAATCACTTTGCAAAGTGTCCAATACTTATTACATACCTACATAAAAGATTGTTGAATCTCTGAAATGGGACTTCTAGCAGGCAATCACTAAAAACAATGGGTTTTAATACACTTTTTCTTGTGTATGTATTCATTTTATAATCAACCTGCATAAAATAATTAAAATTTTCACCATGAAAATCAGTCTGATTTCCAGGACTAAGGGTGGTGTATAGGGGGAAGGGCTGTTTCTTTTCTTTCACTTACACCTTAAGGATGACAGTACCTTGTTACCACCTACTTGTTTATCATGAGAAAATGAATAATCATTCAGTTCATCCACACCATTTGAGATGTTATGTTCCTCTATCACACCTCTCCCCTCTCAATGCTTCCAAGCTGTTGAAATAGGCAAAAGCTATTGCACAGTGTGGCAGCCTGTTCACTCTTTGGCATAACTTCCAAGTTGTTCTAGATCTTTTCTCAGATGGGAGGAGAAAGCAGGGGAATTAGTTCTCACTTAGCATGGAAGGTGTGGGTGGTGTGATTATTATATAGGATATTTTCTTATCCTTTCTTCCCTGGAAAATTATTATGTCACTTTGCATGTTATTCTGATACACTTCCCAATGCTTTCTGAACTCTTTCCCTTCTTCAGAGACCATTGATTTGGGTTTAAAAATCAAGCAATTTTCAGCCTGACAGATTTTGAAACAAATTCCAGTCTAAAACTAGGTGGTCTTGTGGTCTTGTTTTCTCCAAGTGTAACTTTCAGGGAACAGGAAGGAGGCTGAGGAAGATAACGTTAGTAGAACTCTCCTTCAACCACAGGAAATTAAATGGGCAACAGTGAAGCATTTTAAAAATGGCTTTCTTTGGCTTTCAGCTGTGGAATTAACATGTTGCAGATTTCAAGTCTAGTACAGAAAAATATTTCAGAAATGAAGTGAGCAATAGTGAGAAATACAGACCTTTCAGAAAATGTAAGGGACTTACTTTATATTCAGATATATGAGAAGTGACACTGTGAGTGCTCAGATAATATCCTGCATTCAAATGGAACAAAAATGGGGAAAAAAGTTCTGTCTCTGTAATACTAAGATGATTTCATAGGATTTCTGTGGGTGACGTTCCACACTTAGCAAGTGATGTCTTCGGGGAAAAAAATCACGAAATCAAAATCTCCCCTAGCTATTCAAAATCAGCTGTGGAAAAAAGTTTTAATTTTTCTATTTCTAGTATAAAATACAGTGAAAGATAAAGGACTACAAAAGCAGTGATAAGTTTTTTCCTTAGGGTTAGCTGAGAGTAAAGATCTCCTGGGCAGGTTTCCTTTCTTCACAAACTTTCTTGAGACTTTCTCATCATGCAGCTTTGTCCTGCTGTGGCATCACATGCATCGGCCTTTTGCCACCAGCCAACATGATGCTCAGTTTAATCCATCAGCAGCCAGCTACAGTCATTACAATCACAGCTGAAATGGGACAACAGGGAATTTTAAAATAAGAATCTTACATATAATACTCAAAGATACAACAGTTTATTGTAGGGAAAATGTATTAACAAATGCATTGGATGCATTTCAAACAAGTGTAGGCAAATGGATGTAACAAAATCATCGAAGTGTAAATATAGTAATAAAATACAACAAATTGTAGTACAACTTAAAAAAGGATTGAGAAGTGTGACTAGAAGAGCTGAACAGGATTTTTCTGCCTGCTTTAGGATTTGAAATGTCTTTTTCCTTATAGTCTTTAATTTTGTAACCTACAGAGTACTGCATAAGTCAGTAGACTCATCAGTACTCAAGACCTCAAAGCCCTGAATACAAATCATCTCCCTAGTTTAGATCAGAATTTTACATGATGAAAACAGCAGTTTGCAGTGCATTTTGTGTCATGTGTACCATGCAACGCAAGCGTGCAGCACTGAAGCATATCTAGATCCACCGTGTGGAAATCAGGCCTGTACACTCTTAGCTTCTTTTGGGGAGCTGTTCAACTTAAATAAGTGGACTTTTAGGTGGACCATATAAATCCAGATTTGCAGATGAGGGACAGTGACATTTGAATCAAACCTGGCAAAGCAGAGGTGATTTAATCTCTGGTCCTTCAGAAATCAGCTGGATCACTCTGGAGGTAGCAGGTTTGAGGCTCTTTTGAAGTAACCAGGGGAACACAGTGAACCCTTGTCCAAGCCAGTAGACTCCTGTAAATACTTCATGCTCAATGTCCATGAATTTATATGTTCTCTGAAAAAATATTTCACCAAAATGTTTATGTGTGGACTTCCTCTGTAGCTGAAGACCCTAATAACTTTGAAATTGTAGAGAAGAGGGCAAGTTAAAATCCAAAAGCAAAACAGTGCTGTGATTTTGCATGTAGCAGAGACTTGAGGGTTAATGTCATTGCAGCTGGCAGCTAAGTATGATATCATGGACATAAAAGTTAGCATAAAAATATCAGCAATTTTTCCTTTCATAGCATTTTTTTCCAATTTGCAGGCCAACAATGCAGAGGAATGTATCAGCCTTTATTTTCTTCACAGACATTAGCAGCATTATCTCAGCTTTTGAGAAATACACAGCAAGCCAAAATCAACCATCACAAGACATGCAAGTATATTCTGGCACTCACAAAGTTTTACTGAGAGACAGAGGGTACTTTCTGTCTTATTGAGAGGCACTTACAGAATAGGCAAAAATCCTGATACTTAATAATCACATCAGCTGATACCCTAGAAAGTATGGTGCAGAGCTGGAAACTCCCATCTCCTTTAAAAAACCAAGTAACAAAGGAGCAATTTTTTTTTTTTCATGGTAGCTTACAGTGATCCAGGAATGGAATGAAGCTGAACTCTCACAGAATTAGTGGCCATATGTTACAGAGTGCATTAGAATACACTAGAAACTCCACCTCACTCTCCCCAGGCTGTTTAACATCTAAAACAAGACAAAAAGCAACAGAATTTGAAAAGAATGAAAAGCAGAGAAATGAAGATTAGGTCTGGCATAGAACCATTATTCATTTCCTTATCCCCCTAACATTTATCTTCACTTCTAGCCCCTACCTGCATATAAGGGGCTTTCCATCAGGGTACGGATCTGCAAGCCCAGATGAGATATTCATGACTACCACACTTGGAGTCTTCCCTCCAGCACCTGGAGGTTTAAATTAGTACTTTGGTTATACCCTGCTCTTTCCATTCTGTGTTCTCCTCCAATCCACACTTATTCCTGTACTAGAACACACTCTCCAACCCACTGCTTTCCTATATATTGAATTAATAAATTAAAACCTTGCTAACTTTTCTTTCTGTTAACTGGATATCAGCCTTGCTGCCTCATTTCCCAGACCTCCATCCTTTTTTGCTGTTTTTTCCCCTGCTGTGTCTCGTTAATTTTTCCATGTCAGAAACCTCGCATTACTCTTTATTAAGAAGCCTTTTTTTCCTAGTCTCAAAGGGTAGGAAACTGCCTCATTCTCTTTACTATTCAGCGAGAATTATGAATTACCTTTTTTTTTTTTTCAACTTCTCCCTTAAATCCATCCTGACAGCCTGTACATCATAAATGATGTTTTAGCCCAGACTCCTCCAGTAACTATTCACAAACTATTTTTTTTTTTCATGAAGAAAGGAGAAAAATCTCTTGTGGGACACTTCCTCCTGCAGTACAGGCAGGTACTCTAGTAAGGGTGCTAATAAGAACATAACCATGGGCACATAGGGGAGCATGCAAAAGGTCAGAGCAAACAGCTACAGAGCAGCAGCCTCTTTGCAGCTGATGGTGGCAGCCAACTGTGTTCATTGTGCAATCAACTTACACCTTATACATTGGCAAATAAAGTCCTAGTGCGGGATCAGAAAACACACATTGCTAAACAAAGCTGATCTGTAACAGCTCTTGGACACACAGTGAATATTTGAGCATATGCTGTAACATTTCTGTATCACACTAGAATGGAGGCAGATGGGAGCTCAGCCAACGCTGCCTGATTACTGGACTGATACAACAGGCATTCCTGTATGGGTAAAGAACGGAATTTCACCCACATGCCTGTGTATAATACCACCTGCTGCCATGGTTAGAGGCAAGAGCACCCATACACACTTATGGCATGGGAGCCCCAATTAAGTTAGTCTTGTTTTGCAAGCTTTCACTCCTCTTGCCACACAATCCTCTGCGCTGTGTGAACACACAATAGATTTCATTGCAGAGCTGGCCCATATCAACACATTTTCTAGTTCTGATGAGGTAATCTGCCAAAAATGTTTGGAGAATTAAAAACAATCTATCAGGTCCTGACATTGTAAACCCATCTTAACAGGTAGTGAACTATGGGACCTTAGCATACAGTGGCTAAGTCATGGTGATACTTAGTGCTGGCATTTTCCTCTTCCAATGAGAATTTGTCCCTCTCCTAATGTTTGAGAAATACCAAAGCTGCTGCTTATATTTGCTGTGTAGTTCATAAATATTTTGAACAGCTGTTAATGCAGCACATCTCACCCCCTCACTCTCACTAAACAGGACTTGGCATTTTTCCCAGATGAAATGAATGGGGCACCTTTGGGTGTCACTATTGTTTGTCACTTTTGCAATTCTTGTATTTTCAAATCTGCTAATAGAGGGAACTAGAATTCCATAAACCTCTCTTAGATGGTAAATATCATTCAAAGGAAATGCACATAGTAAATGAAAATTCAGAATGTCACTTAGTCTTCTGTTTTCAGGATGATAATCCTCCCTCTTGACTGGAATCTCCTTTGCCCCAGCTGTTTTTCTTCCACAGGAATAAAAAGGAAAAGTCGATTTTGATGAACTCTGGCTAAGTGGTATTTGCCCTGTTTCCTTCAGAGGCAACACAGGAGACATCTGACTTCTATGAGCAAGGCACTAGGGTTTCTAAGACCTACTGCTCTCTTAGAAGTTGCAATGTGCTACTAAAGACCAGTTAGTGTAGGCTGCAATTGCAGTGACATACCTACAATTTCTAAAGCAGCTGATACTGCCAATGAAAACTAACCATAGAATTATAGAATATGAGTTGGAAGGGACCCATCAGGATCATTAAGTTCAACTCTTGGCCCTGCACAGGACACCTCAAGTGTCACACCATGAGCCTCTGAGAGCATTGTCCAAACGCTTCTTGAGCATGGTGCTGTGACCACTTCCCAGCCACTGCCTGGGAGAAACATCTTTTCCTGAGATCCAACCTAGAAGTCTCCTGACTCAGATTTATGCTGTTTCCTTGAATCCTGATGAGAGTGAAGAGATCAGTACCTTCCTCTCTGCCCCTCCACATCCTCTCGTGAAGATGTTGAAGGGTGCAATGAGGTCACTTCAGAATTCTACAGTAAGCATTCAAAGAAAGCAGAAAGATAAGACTGTTTACAAGCATATAACACTATTCTACTTCAACAGCTACAGGGGGGATAACTGATACTTTAATAGAAAAATATTTATTGCATTTTGAGTGCTTTGATAGCAAAAAAAATAAATAATATGAGAGCTTTTAAGAGAATATGGCTCCAACAGCATGGCAGGATATTCTTGTTTGTTTTTTTTACTCTTAAGTGAGGATGACGATTCTAATCACGATGTAGTTGCATTTTTCCTCCTTAGACCAACCTTAACTCTCTATTTGATTTATCCATGCTTCTTGTGACACATGTCCAATCAAGATGAAGTGGTGGTGATGTCAGGTGAATGCAATAAAACATCTACCGCAGATTCACATGAAGCATAAATAGCACTCTAGTGTGCTACTGGGTACACTGTTCCAGCAGAGGTGCCAACATCTGCCCAACAACAGATGCCAAGTGCTTTCTTGAAGTTAAAACAGACCAAAATATAATACAGCCCTCAGTAAAAAAGGCTACACACTAGCAGTACCCTTACACAGCTTAAGTACTACAGACAAGCAGAAGTGACAGCACTTACAAAGTTCCTCAGACATATTCTTATGACTTGAACAACCTTGGGTTCCTTTGAAGACATCCAGTGGGATGTTACAAAAACAAACAACACCAGTCCCAATTCTACACTCTTGGAATTCTGACAGCACTCAAAAATCAGTCCAAAATTAACATGTGGCAAGAGGGAGGCATCCTCATCTGATACAAATTAGAGTAGTTCCATTCCTAAACTAGAATCAAGAGTAATGATTCCACTTGTTTCTTCTCTGACATAAGACTGTGAAAGATGCCAATCTGACAATCTTAAAAATGTTTTAGTCTTTCATAATGTAGATTGGTAAAGTGAAGCTTTCTGGTGAATTTTGTTTCAGCAAGTTTTATTCAGCAAGTTTCTTACATGCCCAAAATCTTCATACAAGGTGGGGAAAGGGGATTTGTCACCCACCTTCTAGCCTCCAACTCCAATCATAAGGTCACTCTCAATGTTAAAGGCTATTAATTTCCAAGTATTAGTGCAAAGCACATATTTAAAGCTTTTTAAAATTAAATAAATGGGGTGGGGTTTTTACACTTTCTAGTTTTCAGTGAGGCACTTTAAACAATAAAATCCACAAAAAGCAAGCAGCAGCCAGTGTCACTCTTTGACTATCGAATGTACTGCTCTTGAATGTACTGCTTTAATAAAATAATACTGGAAAGTAGGCATATTAACGATCATGATAATTATTTGCCAAGCAAATGCCTTCAGTCATATTTTTTCTGGTGGTACGAAGCATTCTCTCATCATACAAGCTTTCTTTGAAGTCGTGAATGTTCGGCAACTTACAGTTTCAGAGTTCTGCTGCCTAAGGATGAGCATACGGTTAAAAAAACCCTCGGAAACAATGCTGCCCTAAGGGACTTATGTATATATAGCAGTAAATGAAGAGCATTTCACTGAATTAGCAAACCCAAGACTCTAGTCTGGGTACAGCCAGAACACATCTTTTAAGCTGAAGTGTCGTTCATTCCCTCAAAAGGACGCCACCCTGAAAGGGTCACGCTCACCCCGGTGAAACCCCAGCCACGCAGCACGGCTTCACACAGGCCAGGTGACCTCTTTACATCAACCACGCCTTTAGGTGCAGGTCTCAGCACGGAGCGACGACCCCCTCTTGTCTAAATACTTCTTTAAAAACAAACACCACCAAACAAAAACCCAAACAGATCCCCCAAAACCCTAACAAACAACAACAACCCAGGGATAGCGCGGAGGAGTCGGGGAGTTCTCCCGACTCAACAAACTACTCCGTCCTTTGACCTTTTGACCACTCCGGCCTCAGCGAAGAGCCCACGGGACTAAGCGTCCTCAGGGCCGCCCGGGGCCGCAGCTCTCCTTCCCGGGGAGGGCCCCGCAGCTCCGTGCCGGGCCCGCTGCCCCCGCCCGGCCGAGTCCCATCCCGGCCGGCGGCCCCGGGCGGAGCGCGGCAGCCGCNCTGTTACTCCAGGCCCTTGTGAATAATATTTCATTACTTCTAAAATTAGGCTTTGCTAGCTGAAATTTCCCCAAAACAAATAGCCGCTCAGCCCCGCGCCGGGGCGGGCTGCCCGATAAAGGCAGGGCTACTCCGCTCCGCCCTGCTGTGCTTCCTGCTCCCTCCGCTCCGCTCTCGCCGCCCGCCCCAGCGCCGCCGCGACAAGCCGGGAGGTGCCGGTGCCCTGCCTGTCCTTCAGGCCGGCAGGCGAAGGGACCCCCGGTGCTGGGGCGCCGTGGGCCGGGACAGGGTGTGCGGGCGCTCGGGAGGAGGGCCGGGGCCGGGGGCAGCCGGGCGCGGCGGGGCAGCGGCGCGTCCTGGGGAGGCGGCCTGAGGCGGTGGTGAGCCGGTCCCTGCAGCTGAACGCTGCCCGTGGGGCTCCTTAGCATGCCGAGTGCGTTGGTAGTGAGAGTAAGGTTATCCAGCATCCTCCGGGGGCTGAGGAATTTGCTGCCACACTTGGCAGCCTTGGCTACAGGACTGCTATATTTTTGTGGGATCGCAACTCGCCCGGTACAGTGAGAAAAATTAATCTTTGCCAAACGCTGCTCTGGTGATTGCGTGATCAACCTTTAGTCCTTCGACTAGCAAAGGTGGTGTGCCGTTCAGCTGCCAGCCCCAGTGCTGCCCTTGGGGTTCGTCAGCAATGATGGTCTTTAAGACCCTGTCCGGTCTGCCAGAGCCTGTCGGTGGTGGGCGATGGCAGACGTGCCGACAAGCCTTTGCTGGCCGAGTTATCTGCCCTTGAAATCTGTCTGATAAAACATTGTAGAACGCCCGATACTTCTCTTCCGCATAAAAGCCCTCCAGGCTTACGTCTGTGTGGACATAGGCATTCTAAAAACAATACAAGGCATCAGAAGTGATCTGAGATCTTAAGTGTGCCAAAGGCCCCCTTGGTTAATTCACCTGTAAATATATCCCTGCTCGCTTTAGTTGACAAGCCAAAATCGGCCAAGGGAGTGGCAAATTTAATTGTCTGTGTGGATATGCTTGGCTACAGTAGCTGGTGCAATTATCAGTAGTAATGCACTGAGTGAGAATGGAGGCCCAGTCAAATCTGGGTTAGGGGAGAGATGTGTCCGTGGAAATTAAGCATCTCATTGAAGGATACGGAATTGGTCTTCTAACAGGAGGTTTCCTGTGGTCTGTATGCATAAACAACTCTACTTCATTAAGTGAAAGTTGTACTTTTCTATAAGATCTAATATGCCTCTGACCTATATAAGCCTAATATATGAATATTTTACTTAAAGAGTTACTGTCATAAATTTTAAACTGAGTTTAGGTCAAATTGTGTTTCGTCTGAAGGCAATTGCCTCTCTTGGTTTTCCACAGGGATTACTTTAACATCCTTATCTATGCCAGAGATACCGGTCCCCTTTCATGCAAATGGAGGGTTTTATGTTAAGTGCATTAACTTAGTGCAATCAAGTTAAATTCAGCAACTGCATTTTTAAAGACTTGTTGCTTCTGTTTTAGACTCAACTAAGAACTTGTGCTTCCAAAAACTTGTGCTTTCTTTATGTACATGAAATTTAATAACATTTTTCCTTTAAATCTGTTTTTGCTTAGAACCATAATAGCTCTGTAGATAAGAGAGCCTATGACAGGAGATGCCAATATTGGCTCTAGAAAATGTTCCAGTGCTGTTTTGATATTTGTTTCATTTCTTACTGGTGTTACCGCCTCTGCACACATTTTGTCATATTTTAATGAGAGTGAAGAATAGAAAGTACTCAATAGAAAGCATTCACCCCATGACTTTGGCAGAAAGAACTTGTTTTCCTACCCACTATGTCTTTGGCAAAGTGTTTTTCTGTTATCAGAAGAGTTTTAAGATGTCCCAATGTTTCTACCAGAAACCTTTCTGAAATAACTAGCTCTGTTCTAGCAGAGGCCTGTTTCTTTTCAAGACTGGCCAAGTTTCCCATGCAGAAACCTGAGACTCATGCTAACACGTGTATGTTCACATGCTACATTTCATGAACTTTGCTCAGACTAGCAGGGATCTAAGTGACTTATCTCCTGGCACTTGTCAAACACGATTATCTATACACATAGACAGCAAAGTTAACTAAGAGATATAATCAGACTGGGCATGCTAAAGGTTGAAGTGTAAGTGCCAGCGTGCTCTACCTTTAGCTGAGAAAGATGTTACTGCTTCGTCATGTTGGTAGTCAAAGATTAAGACTTGTTTTGATCAAGGATGAATTTCTTGCTCAGCTTTTGTATACTGGGAAAGAAAATAACATTCCTCCAAGGACTTAAAGGCTTGCTTAGTGTCAGCATTACTAGGATATGTGCAGATTGTGAGGTTAAACACATACCTGAGATGATATGAGTCAAGCCTATGACATTGTCTCAATGCAGACAGGTGAAGAGAAGAAATTCAACAGCTTTGCAGTGCATTCTTAAAGACCTGTGTTCAACTGCAGAAGCAGGCTCTCCTCAATAATGGTGGTACAGGTAGCTGTAAAATCGGTAGTGACAGACAATTATTTACCTAGTGTGCTTTGGAGATTTATAAGCATATTTTCTTCTGAAGCTCCTTATGCTCATGTTTTTCCAGAACAAGTGGGATTGTGACTTGTTCTGCATGTGATTTCATGGTGTGACAAGGAGTAACTACAAAGCGAAAAACAGTTGTGGTCCTAAAAACAGAATTTTTCCTGACCTATAGTACTAGTTTGTGACCACTAAAGTTCTTTGATCAAACCATACATTTTGATTTGTAATTGTCTTGCATTTCTGTTTAAGATACTCAATGGGCAGATTTTTATTTGTAGTAGTATGTATTTATTTATTTTAGATTTTTGTCCACATTCTGTCAGAGCAGAGAATGAAATCCATGGCATAAGGGATGGGGAATTTCTAAAGCAGATGAGGGCAGGTGTTTCCTATTGCTCCTGAATGGTAAATTAGTTGTATACTGCATCCTGGAGGCGAGTGGAAGCAACCTGAAGATGAGACAGAAACAGGACAAATTGATTTGATATGCAGGTGTAAGCCTATATATTTTTTTGAAACAACACTCAAAAGCAAGCTAGAGAAAATATTTAGAATGGATCTGAAAATGTTTTTGCAATGTTGATGTTTGCATTTTCTCTATGGTTTACCCTATCTGATAAAAAATGTTTTTGGTGTTTTTTTAATCAGGTATCTGAAGTAATAGCCTGAAGATGAACTTCTTCCTGGAAACATTAAAAACCATTGTACTTTTAGTTTATTACTTACTGGAGTCGCTGGTGTTCTTGATTGTTCCTGGGCGGAAGAAGAATGTTAGTGGTGAAATTGTATTAATAACAGGAGCAGGAAGTGGCATTGGAAGACTCTTAGCAATAAAGTTTGCCAGCCTGGGAGCCACGGTGGTCCTCTGGGATATTAATCAAGAGGGGCTCAACTGCACAGTTAAACTGGCCAGAGAAAAAGGAGCAGGAAGAGTACACTCTTACATCTGTGACTGTAGCAAAAGACAGGATATCTACAGAGTAGCTGACCAGGTAAAGTATCTTATTTGTGGCTTTGACATTGTTCTAGGATACGTTCAAGCATGGGTGTAAGATGCATGATTAAGTTTTGTAGTGGATTCAAAGCAAGATATTAAAGTTAATTCATTCTGAAGGTATTGTGCTTCCTATCTATTTCAAGAATTCTGGTTTTTAGAGTTGACTAGTGTATCTCTATTCCTTAAAAAATAAAAAGAGCCAGCTCTCTTTTTCAGTACTTCATTTTAACTAGGTAGTTTCTCATTCATTCATTCAATTACCAAGCAGGCACTTAATCGTGAAGTGCGGAAAATCAATTTATTGAAGCTAAAGCAGTATTTCAAGTTCTGGCAGCCTTTTACCAAAAGACCATACATTGTAAAAAGGATTAACTGCTTAGGCAATTTTCAAATAATTCCATTGCTGTGAAGAGATTTTTGCAGATTTACTTTATCTGAATTAATAAATATATCTTGATGTCTTAAATATTTCTTTCTTTCATTTCTGAAGAGCTTTGTAAACATATCATGTTAGGTTAGGTAATTTGGGCAGAGTAGCAGTATTGCCAAAAGCTAAAATTGTTAAATAGTTTCAAGTGTAAGAACCTGTTCTCATTTGCTTAAAATTTGCTGAACTTAACTGTTGAACCAAGAGGTTTCCAGAATGGATCTTGCCTGAGGATGAATTTTTTTTTTTAAAAAGTTCAGCTATCTTCAGGAACATCTCTTGGCTGAAATAATGTTTTGGTGTTCTTTGAGAAGCTCTGGCCTTCTGTCTGTCTGTGCAAAAATGACTATGACAGACTTTCTGATACGAGAAGCTCGTGCATGAATTGCAGCTTGTTAGAGGCTGGTGCTATTGGTTTTGTATTCCAGTACTGCTGATCAGCCTTGGTTCCCCTTGCAGCTCTGTCACACCAGCTGAGCTGGACATCTGCTGTCCTTGCAGGGAAGTTGCATGTCTCTCCACAGGCCTGTTGCTGTGCTTCCTGCTGAACTGGGAGAACTGGAGAAGTATTGTAGTGTGAAGGAGACTGGAATGAAGCAGATGAAAATTAACCTTTAGTTTTGAGGACTTTAATTGAGCACTAGCACTCTGGACCCATGGAGAAAAGCAGTGGCTGAGACATGCTGGCCAAAGAGAATAGGGTGTAGATCTATGTGACATGGTTTCAGAGTGATGCAAACAGAGCTAGGCAGGAACAGAGAAGTTGTAGTAGCATCCAGTGCATGGTCCCTCATCAATCGTCTGTCAGCAGTTCAACAAGTGTTAGATTCTTAATAACCCTCATGCTGATCTGCATAGGAGAAAACACCCTGCCACCATTATTTCAGAAATGGCATGTCCTGCTGATGATGTAGAATCATCCTATCTTACCAGTGACAAAAAGGCTTTAGTACTAGGTGGTGCTCAGTGCTGCTGTTTACTTCATGCAGTGTAGTAGACTTTGGTTGTTAGTGTTCAGCATCAGCCTTTGCCAGATATGACAGCATGGTTTCAGGTCCTTTTTCCTCTTCTGGTGATTCAGCTTTATGCAGGCTTGGAGTTTTGCAAGACTGTGGTGAACTAAATTCATGCTGGAAGGACAGGATATGTCTGAAAACTTTGCTCCCAATAAAACAGACTTAAAGACAACATGAAATGTATGTGAATCTTTAATATGTGCTTAATCAGCCACACAGAGATACCATGAAAAAGTTACTTCAGTAGGAAGAAACCCCAAAGGCTCTGCATGTATCAGGTCATTGTTCTTTCCCTGTACCAACAGTATGAAAGACAGCCTTATGGCTATTAAAACCTATAGCTTAAAATTATTTCTAATGTCCCTGTTCCAGAAGTACCCAACTCCTAAAACTTATTTTAAAAAAATAGACAAGATTGGAGAAAGTTTAAGGAAGACAAGGAAGTTAACCCAGAATAAAGGAAAGGTGATAAATTACTCTTTAATTCTTCACTTTTATACCCATTTCATTTTTCCCAGATAGCTCAGATCAATGACCTTTACTTCAATTTCTATATTAAATATTTTCATTCTCCCTTGGAGAGCTGACACAATATCTTGCTATCAGCTGGCCTGCAGTTGTTCTCTCAAATGAGTCTGTTCATGAATGTCCTGAGTCTGGAGCTAAAATGAAAACTATACTTCCTCTTACTGAATTAAATGTATAGGTATTATTTTTTTGCCAGTTTAATTTCTGGGGTAGATTGTACCAGATTCTAGCCCAGAATTGCTGTTTAGTTTTAAGATGTGTTTACTGTAGCAAAATACTTGTTGTATTAGTTAAGCTTTCTGCATTAAAGACTTAGCTGGAACATTTGTCCTCTCAAACATCCGAGGTGTTGAAAGCAGAAGCTTGTGTGGAGCTGTTGGGCTCCACAAATCTGAAGAAAATCCAATTGAGAGCTCACTTTTAAAAAGGCAGAGGTGAGACTGTGCAAGAACCTGAGGTGTTTGAATCCATAACAAGCATAAGTTTAACTTATTTTAATGCGTAATATTTCTATTTGTTAAGTTTTCAGATATAATACTTGGAAATAATGTTTTGTATTTATTGCACACTATCTTGATGCTTTTTGTTTTAGGTTAAAAAAGAAGTTGGTGATGTCAGCATCCTAATCAACAATGCTGGTATTGTAATTGGGAAGAGATTTCTTGATTCTCCAGATTCACTTGTAGAAAAAACCATGGAAGTGAACACAATGGCACACTTCTGGGTAATACCTGTATTTTGCATATACGTACCAAGACATCCTTTTGACATGTTTTCAATGTTAATTTGGCCTTTAGGATTTGAGGAAAACATGCAAGGACATAGAGCTCTTTGGAAGTTCAGTCAGAAATTATATAAGAAATTACTTTGCTCTGGAGTCTGTAAAATTTTTTTTAAAAGTGTGTAAGAATGGATCCTTTGGGAATCTCTAGGGTAGGCAGGTGGAAGCACTTCACTTGTAGAAATTCTCTTAAGAACTGATATCTACCATATGCTAAATTCTGAGGCTAGTCATGTCTTATAGTCTCATTATTAATTGACGTGAAGCAGTCCCACCCTAATAGTTGCTGCCCCTTGTAACAGAGAAGTGTTCAATTCTACTTCAGTTCTGTTCTGTTAGTGTTCCAGCTGTTCTGTGGCTGTGATAATTTCAGTAAGAAACACCACATGTTCTGATAATCCTCTTAATAGTAAGTGGAGCTTTTGTCCACAATGAGCAACTTGGTGTGCTTTTACTTCCTTTGGGTGAAGGCAGGTCACCTATATGGTGTTTCTGTCATAAAGAATTGTAAAGAGAACATTCAATCATGTTTCAGTTTATTTAGAAATTAATTTAATCACAAAGGTTTAATGAATTTAATGGAAGGAAAACATGAAATTAAAATCTTTGTTGTTTCACAAAATTTGCAGTGAACGCTTAATTCTCACTTGAAAGAAACTTCATTACTAGATTAAGCTATATATTTGGCTTTCATCAAGTTGCTGTCTGTCTTTGGTAGTACTGGTGGGGTGGGAGTTCCCCATTTAAATAGTTGAAAGTTAGAGTTCAAACAACAAGCTCCACATACATGCACACATCCTTTCCATAATGGAAGGGGGAAAGCTTATTTAAACTCTTGGGAGAATTTCTCTAAACCAGAAAACACCTTCAAAATATTATTACTTGTTAAAATGTTACACTGCAATTCTGATTTACTTTGCAGACTTACAAAGCCTTCCTCCCAGCAATGATTGCTGCCAACCATGGACACTTGGTCAGCATAGCAAGCGCTGCAGGACTGTGTGGAACCAATCAGCTTTCAGGTAGTGTATTAAAGCTATTATTAATTGAGGTAATTAGTTTGATTTTAAACTCTGCAGTCAATACCCCTGGGGGGAGAAAAAACCCAACTGTTTTGAGTTTCTGGATCTTTCTGTATAATTAAGGCAAGTGGTCAGAGTTTGAAAACAGCTGACCTTAAACAGACTATTTCTTTACAAAACATTTTCCAGAAGCAAAGCAGTGCTGTGAAAGCCAAGGCAGAAGGATCTAGAAGCCATATGGAACTTTGGAAGCTGAGAATCTCAATATTGTTAAAATTTACTTGCAGGTTTCTGATAGGTGAGAGGCCACTTTAGATTTAGAGGAAGCTCAAAAGGCATTTCTGGAACATGTATACAAAGAGGGAGGAATATGAAATAAGGTGACATGGCAGTAAAAGAAATCTAGCTCCAAGGCAGTGATAATAAGTACAAACTGAGTTTCAAGTTGAAACCACATTAGAGAGTCTTGAAAATGTGAGTTTGAGGCATAGTAAGTGAGTGCATGGATTTAAAGAAAAAATGGTATGAAAAAATGATTTCATTTACCATTGTTCGTTGGAGAGTGGAAAAGTGTCATGAGAAATCCTCTGTCTGCCAGTCTAGAACAACAGATGATTTAGGAGAGCAAAGTAAAGGTATGAATCACATCAAAAGCAAATTTTAACCTAATCCTGAAAACCATTCCTATTCTGATGTGAAGTGGTTTAGTACTGGACAGTAAAGTTTAATTTGTAAATTTAAATGTTTAACTGCAATTAATGTTTTATTTTACAGATTACTGTGCAAGTAAATTTGCAGCAGTTGGTTTTGCAGAGTCAGTTGATATGGAGATGAGAATTCTAAGAAAGAATGGTGTTAAAACCACAATTGTGTGTCCTTACATGATAAACACAGGAATGTTTGATGGTGTTAAATCCAGGTTAGTAAATTCTTGTAAGGATTTTATGAAAGTTGCATTTTTAGCATGTTATAAACCCCCATTTCCTTTATGAAAATCATGAGCCAGGCTTTTTTCTGCGTGTATTATTTTTAGGGCTTCAGATGGGTTTTAACAGTGCTATCCAGTGACTGGGCTACTCAAAGGGCCTAGGTACTTTACTATTAATTTAAGCTGAAATGTGAAACATAAGTGGTGTCCTTTCCTCTGCAGATGCTAAATGCTCCATTTGTCCTCTCTGGTTTCTAAACCCCCATTCTCCTTCTGAAATTGATGGCATAGCTTTGCTCAGTATGCATATATAATGACAAGGTTTAGGAGCCAAATAAAAGTCTGGTTTTGTCTTATGAGAGGTCATACAGGGGGAAAATAACAACGTCCACTCACTGTACCACAATGAAGATTCTGTTGTTCATAGGACTTATGGTATTTATTTCTGGTTTTAGTTGGGTAACTGTAAAATTGAGAACTTTTTGAATAAAATGTGAATCCAAAGCAATTTGTATTATAGCAATAAATATTTTCTTTTTCAGGTGGCCACGTATGCTTCCTCTTCTGGACCCAGAGTACGTGGCTGAGAAGATAGTCAGTGCCATTCGGCGGAACCAAGAAGTGTTGTTGATACCACGCACGGTTTATGTTTTGTATTTTTTGAAAAGGTAAGTTATGTTTCTTTTCCTCTCTCTCTTTTCTGTCCAGGGATGCTTAAAGTATAAAAGAGGCTTCTACTTATTGGTGTGAATTTTCATTAAGTTATGCACATTTTTGGAAGAGGTTTTTTTTTTTCTTTGTTTCTATGGGGTCAGTCTATGCTTGGGCCGCAGAGCAATGACAGAAACGTCTAACAGTGCCTTGCTGTCTCCATTGGGGTGCAGTTTTACTTGGGGCTGTAGAGACTGGGCCTGCTTCTCCATAACTGCATGTCAGAGAATTATTGGTTGGAAAAGACCTCTAAGATCACTGAGTCCAACTGTAAACCCATCTGGTGTCTTGCTCCAGCATTTGGGCACTTTTGACTCTGTGGCAAAATACTGGTTGGAATACTGATCTACCTAATAGCTCAGGCTGCCAAATGAGTGTAAAGGATATTTGGAGAGAACCAGTGGGTCTATATTCTAAAGAGTATACTGCCTTTGCCAGTATTAGCCAGGTTAAACTAATTCTGTGATAAAACTGCACAGCTCTTCTGATGTCTTTTTGTTCTTTTTTATCTTCTTCCTCCATGTCCCTACCTTACAGCTTCCTCCCAGTGAAAGCAACTGTTCTCCTTTTAGACTACTTTGGAAGCTTTAATATCATGAATACCTTCAAAGGTCGACCAAAGAAGGAGTGAAAAAGCACAAAATTCAGAGACCAGCAGCTCTAAAGTGGATGTTGTTCAAGGTGGTGGTGGGAAAAGTTTGCTTCACTAGCTGCTGTGAACTTTGGGTGCCTCATTTCTCAATAGTAACAAGATTTTTAAGAGTTGCTTTTTAACTGGCTCTTAATCAACTGCTTTCATCTGAACTGGTTTTTTTTGGTCCAGCGAATTGTTTTCTTTGCACCTCATTATGAAAATATATTAATTGAATTAAGTTGCTTTGCTTTATAATGCCTTAAATGTGATCCTGCATCACAAACCAATACTTGGCAACTTTGGGGGGAAGAAAGGACCAAGATGGGGGGAAGAAAGGACCAAGAAACTACAGGTATTTAGCAGGTAGCCAGAGAAGCCTGTAGTGGATCTGACTTCTTGCTGCCATTCAGTGAACCACGAGGATGGGCTGTACTGCTGGTGCCATTACCATTCCCTGGTAAGCTGAGGAATTCAAGAATTTCCTCCAACAACAGATTCCAACTCTTGCAAATAAAAGTTTTGTGAGATAAAAATATGCACTGTGTTGGTGAAAAAAACAATTACATGTATTAATTTTTGGAGGTGTGATCTCTCAACTCACAGATGACAATGGATGTTGGGGCAGGGACAGAGGAGGATATGTAAGTTAAGCATTTGTGTTACCAATTTACTAAGTTAAGCATTCGTGTACTAATCTACTTTGTGCCTAATTTATTTTAAAAGCTAATACCATGACTGCAACTTTGTAACAGAAGTCTTTGTATCTTTAAAGTACGGTATTTTAAGAACTATTTTAAATTGTCATCTCCTAAGAAGAATAAAGTCGCATTTAAAAAGCATGAGACCGCCAGTCTAGGTGGGCTGTTCAATGTCTTGTCAACAGTGACAATGAACTACTAAAAGCAAGGGTGTTGTGTTGTATAATAGGGGTTTCTCTTGGGATTGTATCAGAAAGGAATGATGCTGGCAGAATTGAATGGTATCATTACAGCCATCCTTTAAATAACAGCATGATGTTTTGCTTCTCTTGAGTTGGGTGACAGGTTACCTTGTGTCTACAGAGACTTGTTTTACTTTCCCTTTACTCTTAGGACTGTCCATTTATTTTGAGCATGTGCTGAAGAGGCATTGCCCTTTTTGACAATGGATGCTTAGAAAGCTACCTTGACTTTTTGTAATCCAAAACAAGAAAAAGGAAGCTTATGTGTATGTCACTTCTGTACATCCTAAGTCCACTTCATGTCACAGTTGTCTGCTAACAATTGGTACAGCAATTGAAACAGTATGGAGAAAGGGGGGACTTCTTTTTTTAATGGGACTTTTTAATATACTACCTTTATGTCCCTTGTCTATGCAAATAGTAAGGTTTATTAGCAGAGAAAGGTTCACGTAGAATTACTTTACTACTGATGAACAAGAAACACTGAGTAAAACAAATGTGTTAAAAATCCCCTTAACTTTACAATGGATTGATGAGAGCTGGAATTCAGACTGATTAAGAGATTTGTTTCAATCTCCTTTCATATCTTCACCTTTTCTTCCTCAAAGCTTTTACTCATTTTGCAGTACACCTCAGGAAACAGAAGTTAACCAAGTAAAAAAGAGATTGTCTCAATGTGCAGTCCATACACACATTGCACTGTTCACAAATTCTACCACTAATAACTATGTGGTGTATCTGTGTCTTCAGCCTCCTCACCTTTTTATACTAACAGAACATACTTTTTCCTCCTGGCTATGAAATACTAGATATGCAGGGTTCTGAAGCAAAGAGTAAAAGTGAGCTATGCTTATGAACACTATGAATATAGTGAGAGCAAGTAGCTTTCATTTTT
Organism: Polioptila caerulea; assembly: GCA_013397295.1. Taxonomy (NCBI): domain Eukaryota; kingdom Metazoa; phylum Chordata; class Aves; order Passeriformes; family Certhiidae; genus Polioptila; species Polioptila caerulea. The sequence continues at coordinate 271,950 of VYXF01012751.1, forward strand.
AATGTCTTTGTGAACACATTCTGCTGAGGAAAATTAGAAGCCATGAGTCTGGCAATGGGATTTGGAGATTCTCAGCAGGTTCATGTTTGTCACAGCCCTAGGAGGATTTTACCTGATAATCTGTGCAAGATAAATACATCTCCAAGGGATTTTACTTCTTCACAGAATCAGTGGAAAGGACCTGTGCTCAGTTAAGTTTTGTATATCTCTAAGATTGGAAACTCTACAACCTCTGTGGGTAACCTGTTCTCGTGTTTGTTCACGGTCTGTTTAAAAACAGAAATGTGTAAATGGAATGTACTTTTTTCATGTCCTTTTAGAGGATACCACTAAAAGTCTGAGTTTGTGTTTTACACCTTCCTTTTAGGTACTTATACACATTGGGGCTGAGCCTTTTCTCGAGACTAAGCAGTCCCAGAGAAATCTCAACCTCTCCCTGTATGGCAGGTGCTCCAGTATCTTAATTATCTTTGCAGCCCTTCATTGAGTATATGCAAAAACTAGTTATGAGTATATTCATCTCTCTTTGAGACCAATTTCTTTCTGTACTAGACTGAGCATGCATAATGTGTCATAGAAAAATCTCTGCTTGCTAGCTGTCCTAGTAGGAGTACAAAAATAACTGCTTTTATATAAATGTACTGCCACCACATTGAATACTGTGGTCACTGGTAAATTACATCATGTGCCTGGAGGATGACAGCCTGTCCTGCAGTGGATTTTATCTCCCCCCTGATGGCATGACAGAGGTGGAGTTGTATCCTGGAGGTCAAACAACACACATCCTTCTCCTGCGTTCAGGAGGTTGCATGGAACGAGTGTTTGGATCTTCAACTGAGATATAAATGCCTTGAGAAAAAAGGTGACTGACTTCCAGCTTAACAATTATCTTGACTGATTGCTTTCCTGATGCCAAAAAAAGAGTCTTTCCTTCTGCTCTCAGCAAGAAGACTCATGGAAGGATCACTGTGATACCCAAACAAGAAGATAAACCTTCAAAAGGAAGAGCATTTCAGTTGTGACAGCATAATGTCTGACTGCTGGACAGTATATCAGGCAGCTCCCACAAAAGAATTGCTGGTTTCATGGCCATTGCTTGAAATTTTAAATAGTCTTTCCCCAAAAGTGACTGTCCCAAATTTTACTGGGGTGGCTGCATTGGCCTAATAATCATGGTTAAGGTGATTCAAAGGCAAGCTATGGTATTTAATTGGCTGCTCTATTTCTTTTTCGTGTGAGATCATATTCCTGTGGTATCAGAAATCTTGCTGCCCCCTAATGCTTCAAAACATTAGAGAACACAGTGTCAAGAAAAATTGACTCGATTAAATCCTCTGAACAAGACTGAGAAGGAAAACAAACAAAAAACCAGAAGCTGAGATACAAGTTCCATTATTATTTTATGGATTTGGAATTCACATCCAGGAGCTATGTGCAGCTGCTTGGAATCTGGTGTTCATGGTGGTCTGCTTTCATTTTAGGAAGGAGCCAAGCAGGTACTTCTTCTCTGGTAATTTTCCTAGGGGCAGTTGATCTGAAGACACCATTGTGGACTGCATACTTTGCTACAAGCAGCTGTTGAAAGCCATAGGCTTTGTAAAATAAGCATTTTAACAAAATAACTTAGCTTCTCTCACTGACATTTTCTTTGCTGTGACAATCAAGAAAAAGGAGTTTGGATCCACAGTTATTGGATATTCTAGCAAAATGCAAGATTACTGTCTCTCAGGTAACACTTAAAAATGTGTTATCAATGTTTCAGTAGGTGGGAGAGCACTACAGGCAGGGACTTTTGTCCACTCACTATGACACGCTTTCTCTCTAGCCTTAGGTATCTCCAGCTTGATGATATTTTCTCTGCCTGTGAAAGCCACCAAGCTCACAGCCTGAAGTTCTATGAGAACTTCACAGATGGCTGAGGGAAACATAGCTCTGTCTAGGGAAGAGAGGTGGAGAAATATCACACCTTCTTCCTTTGCCCTTGGCAATATCACAGTAGGGAGATGAGCCTCCTCAGGATTGCCACAGAATGTTCAAGACGAAGGTGTGACAGGGGCAGAAGTTCTGTGCCAAGCTGCCTCGTGATGTTGCGTCTGCTGGGTAATTGCTGCTTGATTGAAACAAATCTTGGTTCTTGGGACAGCTTTGTTGGGAAATTTCACGCCTTATCCAAGGTCATGCATAACTACATCTAAGGAAATGTTGTTCTGCAGGACTTGTAGTGCAGTAGTCTTCTGCAATCCCTGCCCAGGAGGGCAGAACCCGAAGCCACACTGTCACACTTTTGCCTCTCCATGGCTTGGGGTCCAGAGGCAGCAACCCCGGCTTTGGCACAGAAAGAATCAACAGATTCAGAGCCGGAACACAAGGAGCAACACCGTCAGCACACACAGCCAACAGCAATTAAAGAGTTTCTTGCTGAACAAGTTAGGCCTGTTGGCACCATAAACTTCATGCCTAGAGGGTGCCATGGTCTAGGCTATGGAACCTGGGTGATGGTGCAGTCCCCCTGGGCAGGTATCTGCATCACCTCTGTTGACTGTATTGCTATAAAGGCAGCTTGCTCAGAGATTAATGCAAGGTGATACATGATAGCTGAGGAGCCTGTTGAGCACATGGTCTTTAATGATTGTTCCCCAGAAATAGGAATTCTTGTTAGAAGGTTGACATGCAAGGTCTTCTCTATATTAATTCTAGAAAACACACTTTGCATTATTTATTGTCTGCATATTTCTGGCATGATAATTATTAACCCTGAAGCACACTCTCATTATGCACCAGGCACAGCTAATAAAGTTACAAAGCTGATTTGAATCATGCTACAGTTATTGCAGAATGTCCTACCTGTGTTTTGGGGAGCTTCTAACAAATTAAAAGAGAGCCTCACACATCTGTCAAGGGTGTTGTATCCAGGAGTAAATATCACTAGAATAGCCAGGTGAGGGGCTGTTTGAAGTGTTTCCTTCAGGAAGTATGTAATTTCTACCCTCTGGCATTTAGTCAGTCTTTAACAGAGGATGGGAGTAATTGACAAGGTGCCTGGTTGAAATTTCTGTGTTAAAATTTCCTAAAAAAAAGGAATACCAAGTTAATTCCACCAAAAAGAAAATAAAAATACTTGAAGCAGTTAGAGCCTGCTGTAGCAATTATCTCCACCGGCAGCAAGAGGCAGAAATCTGTTTCCAACCTTGCTTCTGAGCCAAGGACTTGGAAGACAGCTATGAAACTAGTTTATTCAACCTTTATTTTTTCCACATTGACAGTGAAATGTCTGACTGCCCTCTTTCATGCTTTTAGATCTAGATAATTTTATCTGCAATGACATTTATAACAACATTTTAGGGATTATGGATTGGTCCTTCACATTCAGATAAATGAAAAAAACAAAGTATCTTTGTTTTTAATTTGTGTGCGATTGTAACTCTGCCCATCTAAATGGGTCAGGTTTTCAGCTCCCATTCAAAGGGGAGAGAGCGCTTAAACAATCACTTCACATTCAAGAAATAATATCCTGACATCTGCTTTTTCCTAGATTTGGAAAGAGGCAGCTACATTTGTTGGAAAAGAACTGCAGCATCCAAAGCAGAAAACCCCCTTAGGAAAGAAGACTGGAGTAGGGATAAAAAAAGTGAGAAACTTTAATTCACCAGTTCAAATGGGAGAGTCCACTAAATATGTGGAGAGTGCATGAAAAGAGGGAAGGGTGATATTGGTGATATTGTTGATGAGTAATTAGTTGATATATGGTCTCCTTGTGGGATGTATCAGAAGAGTTCCTTTTGGTCCACAGGATTCTTGAAGGCTGGATCAGTTTCTACTGTTGTAGAGAATTTTCTGACCTAAAACAGGGGCAGGTTTGCACTCTCTCTCACAAAGAAGGTATTTTGTAAAAAGGATTAACACTTTGTAAGAGTGGAATATAGGATGTATATAAACATATATATATATATTCACACTTCAATTATACATATATGAAGTACAATGTTTAGATTTTGTTCTGATTCTGCATGCACAGAGGTATAAAGAGGGAGACAGGAAGGTTTCCAAGCCTATCCCCTTTTAAAAGTCTTTTCAACTAGTTTTTCCAATTTAGTATACTGTAGCAGGTTTGAGATTTACATCTGAAGCCAGGTAGTGACTTGTCTGTCAGATTAAATAATCTCTTATAGAAAGCATTTTATGGGGAATGCTAGGAACCTAGACTAAGGAGACAGTGGCATGTTCACAGCATTTATTTTTATCCATCCAGCTACAAGCCTAGCCTTTTTAACATTATTTTTCAGAACACGGCACAGAAACAATGGATTTTTCACATCCACAGGAAAAGCTGTTGCATTATTTCCATTGTGAAGGCCTGTCCTGTATAATTCTCTTGTATATATATGCTTTTTTGTTTTGTTGTATTACAGCAGAAAGAGCCACAAAGACATACCAGGAATATCTATCCATGTTCTCCACCTGATTTAGAGATTGATTTGTTTGGGTTTTGGGGTTTGTGTTTCTTTTTAATAGTGTTGTCTTAAAATCCAGAGAGTAGCAGTAGAAGTCCAAGGAGATCAAGACAACAAGTGAAGAGAGAAGTTCAGGCTTCACACCAATTCTTTGAGGATTTTGAAGGAGACAGAATAGAGTAATAAATTATGCCTTTACAACCAAATACAAATTCTCACAACAGTGTTGAAGCATGTGATCTTGCCACTTTGAAATCCAGGAAATCACCCCAAGGAGATCTACAATGCCCACTCTTACATTCCTGCATGTAAACCATTACAGCTTCTGTGGTGGCTAATGAAGCTCAGGATTCATTAGGGCTTCGTGCCTGTGTATTCCATTAAACCTGTTTTGGGAGACATTCTGCCACAGGACTGGTCTCCAGATTTGATACACCTACGAATATTTTAAAGGATATTTTCACATCAGTAGACACATTAATCTTTTAAACTGTGAACCAAATATAATCTGCTTAAAGAATGACGTGAATTGAGGAAGGGACTTAGAAAATGTGGAAACTACAACAGTCTTCTCCAGAGACTGGGGTCAAAGAGTGCTAAAAGGTTGTGTTTGTTCCTAAATGGGAAAGTAAGTATCCTTTTTATTTCCCCACTGTAAACAGGCAAGATTTTTTTTACTTTTTTTGGGATGCATTTATAATATCTGCTAATTAGGGGCAGAATGGCTCTGCATCTTTCATCAAGCAAATAGTCAGGGCACTGCGTCAGTAGTGACTTAGTAGCACTTCAAGATTTCTGGAAATTCCTTGGCTTTCATCCTATTGCCACTCCCTAGCTGGACTGTAATGAGACTTGGATGGAAAATTTTAAGAACCTTTGTATTTTGCCTGCATAGAGAAAGGACTGCTATAAATTGACTTCTGTTACCTTGGATATTTTTAGAGATTAGCAAAATGGACTATAGTCTCTTAAAGTAATTGTCTCTTAACAAAAGTAATTGTCTTAGAAGAAAAAGATCAATACCTATAAACTTACACATATGTTATGCTTAACTTTTGATTGCAGTTAACATTATGGTAAATAGTTAGCTTCAGTGGTATGGAGACTTCAGTGGTATGCTGATGGTTTGAAAAGAAATTGAGGTAAAAAGACAAAACAAAGGCAAATCACAGTCAGTACAATGCTGATAATAATTGTTTGTATTTAAGATTTGTGTATGCTGTCATGCAACTAAGCACACACAACTTAGCAGTGGCTTTCCACTGAGGCTGAATGGGATTAGAGTAGGCAGCACTTGGAGAGGCATGTGCACCCTTGCATTTACTTTTCTGCAGATATACAGATATTTACATTCTGCATGAGGTGATGTTTTGGATCACTAGTTCTGTGGGTAAGAACCTCAAATAGCACCAATCTCTGCTATTCCAGACAATGGAAGATTTTTTAATATTACTAATGGGGAATGCTCACAGGAAAATACGTGAAGGAATGCTTTTGAGCAAGTCCCCTATCTGTTTTTCAAACAATATGCTTATCGTAAGACTACTTTGAAGGCTTATTGAGAGATTATATGAGCAAACCTGACTTATATTGGGATTCTGCCACATCCTTGGATCTTCCCCCACAAAAATGTTAACATCAGACTTGTTCCAAAAATAAGAATTGATGGAAATAGAGTTGTTTGTTTACCTTGTTCCTGCCAGATGATGAACCCTCTGGCTTTGCCACAATGAGAAGTTAGAGAGATATGTAACTTCAAATAATCCTTTTTGGCTCTGTTTTCTCCACCCTACATGGCAGGGAATTTAACCATAATTGTGCAATCGTTGGTTTGCAAGAGGGTTTTGGTGCAGAAGATGCTGATAAAGATGATGACAAGAAATATTTGTTGGGAAAGGATGACCTGGATAACCAGCTAAACAGGAGCCATGACACTGCTGTCCTCCTCATGCTGGTTCTTCTTTAGGGCCGCAAGAGAGGCTCGGAGATGATCTCCTCACAATGTCTGCTCATCAGCAGGGGCAGCTGGTGCTACTGTTGCTGAGAACAGGCACATACACCAGTAATATACACTGTACACTACTACCTGTATAGGCCGGGGCAGAGTGGCTGGAAAACAGCCTGGTGGAAAACACCCTGGAGATGCTGGGAAACAGCATCCAAATATGAGCCAGCGTGTGCCCAGGTGGCCAAGAAGGCCAGTGGCATCCTGGCCTGGATCAGCAAGAGTGTGGCCAGCAGGAGCAGGGCAGTGATTGTCCCTCTGTACCCAGCCTTGGTGAGGTCACACCTTGAGTCCTGTGTTCAGTTCTCAGCCCCTCAGATCAGGAGGGACATTTTGGTTCTGGAGCATTTCCAAAGAAAGGCAACGAAGCTGGTGAAGAGTCTGGAGCACAAGTCTGATGAGGAGCAGCTGAGGGAGCTGGGGGTGTTTAGCCTGGAGCAAAGGAGGCTCCGGTGGGACCTTATGGCTCACTGCAATTCCATGAAGGGAGCAAGGCAGGCAGTTGGCCTCTTCTCCCAGGTAACAAATGTCTGGATGAGAGCACACAGCCTTAAGCTGTGCCAGGGGAGGTTCAGGCTGAACATCAGGAGGAACTTTTTCATAGAAAGGGTTGTTAAGCATTGAATGCCCAGGAGTCACCTTCTCTGGCAGTGTTTAAGGAAAGATTGGATGTGATAGTGCCGTGGTCTAATTGACATGGTGATGTTGATAGTGCCATGGTCTAATTGACATGGTGATGTTTGGTTATAGGTTGGACTCAATGGCCTCGGAGGTATTTTCCAAGCTAAAAGATTCTGTGATTCTTTGACTATTAGGGTGAAGAAGATACCAACACTGAATAAAACAGTCAAAAAGGCACATTGCTCACATAAGTTAAAAATCATTGTAGTAAGCGAACATTGGGTTGTATCTCTCACAAACAGTCTCTGTAAAAGACATTTAGACTTGCCACATAGTGACAATAAGTTTTCCATGTTTTTCTCCCTAGAAGCTGGTTGGACATGTAGAGGCTGGCAAAGTTTTCCATGTGGTTTTTAGTTTTCCTTCTGTCTTTCTGCACCACCACCAATCCAGAAAACCAATCCAGTAATTTGAAATAGCAAGATTTCCAACGGATTTTCTATACCTCATATATTTTTCTGGAACAATCTTCCTGATTGGAATATTCCCTAACTTTTCAGGTCACCAACAGGAAAACAGTGAAACATCCCTTAGGAGTATTTCTCCAGTTACATTGTACTTGAGCCATTCCCAACTGGTTGTCTCTTAAACACAGTTTTTGAGCAGTGCCTGTGAAAAGCCCTGTCATGAGTAAGCAGTTGCACAAGGAAGTTTTTTAGCAAGCAAGATCTCAACAGGCATTTTTGAAGTCACAGTAGTATCTGTGCAAGCTCTAACAGTAGCAAATCAAGATGTGCAGTCACAAAAATTCTCCCAGCTGCAGGAGACTACTCTCTTGCCAGTCTGCCTTGAGAGTTCACTGTTGCTTGAGGAACTGCAGCCAAGCCAGCACTTCCAGCACTTCAGCAGGTGATTCACCAGCAGCTGAGTCACGCCTGTCCAAAGCTAGCACATGCAAAACCCAGGGAGGGGTGGAGGGCTGGGAAAGGGAAGCACAACAAACCTTCCTCCACTGATTCATGCCATCTGGGAATGACAGCCTGGAGGCCTGCAGCTTTGTTTGGAAAACATTGTTTACAATTTTTATTATGAAGTCCACAGGGAAGGAGACTTAATTTTATTTAACAGTTCATCATCATTACACAAACCGTTGTTCTGGGTTTAGCTTCAGAAAACAGGAAGCAATACTCATGATTAGTTAGTCAGACCTTCTTTTGCAGGATTTTGTTGTTAAACAATTAGATGGGAAAATTGGAATTGAAGCCACTGACATGCAGCTGGAGTCTTTTGGTGTGAGAGGTCTCTCTGGTGAGCCATAGAGGATGTGAGCTGTTGCAGTCCTGACTCGTCACGTTGGTTGGCAGTGACCCAGGCTTACATGGGAGGTCACTTGGCTTCAATGTCCATAACCAAACAGAAGGGCAGCAATCACTAATGGTTATCAGTGAGCAGATGCTGCTTTGTGCCCGAGGCTCACGTGCCCCATGCTTGCACAATCACTTCGTTTAAGTGTGAAATTATGTAAGACACTGCCTACAGAGAAGCTCTTCCCTTTAAGCTGCTGTGTTAGCAAATGTGAGCAGTCCAGTGAAGGACCCAGCAAGTGTAAACTGGTGGAAGGTTGAAGATGAGCTGTCCCTAGGCAATGGGACGGGGAGCAGGGTCTCCTCATTTGACAATTGTGAGCTGTTAGACAGCTCAGCCTTTCAATTTATCTCATCTTACAATGTTTTGTCTACTAATCATGGGCACCACTTAAAAAAAAAAAAAAACAACAAAAAAACCCCACCAAAACAAACTAGTAATAATTGGTTGCTTTCCATATTCAGCAATGAACAATTGAAACCCCCAACTTTGCAACATAAAGGTACACAGTTGATTATTCATTAACATACAGTGCAGAAAAACCAAATTCACGGACTGTGTAATGCTTTAGAACATTTGGCTACAGTCAAAATAAGTCCCAATTATCACTTTGATCTGTAATTTCCACAAAACATGAACATCTACTGCATTTCCACTCTGACCATGCAGCCTGGGTTAAAAACAACTTCTGCCATCAAGGGTAGAGGTGAATAAAGCCGACACACTTGTCTAATCAAAGGCAAACATTGGGTTTACCTCAGGACAAGAAAACTGGATTAGAACTAGGCTCCAGCTTCCCAAAATAAGCTATTTCTCTAAGGGAACACGAGTAGCAGCAAAATCTTCCCTTATCTTCTTTTTTTGCACCAACTTCTCCAGACAGGAGGAGGGACTTGAATTTAACATGTACTGCAACTTCTTGAGGAACCTGGATGAAGGTGTTAGAACATGAGGAGTGTGATATGAACAGTTAAAGGTCAGAATTTAAGATGTATCAAGTGGTTGGGCATTTCCACACCACAAGTATAGAGGGGGCCAACAGGGGGCCTAGAGGGCCAACAGACATGGGGAAGAAACACTGCATAAAATCACAGATTTCCATTCTGAAAAAGCTTGTCTGAAACTCATAATGTCTGGGCAAGGGTCCATGACTGCAGAAGTCCTGTGGGGATGCCACAGGTCTACAACAAATAAGGCACAGGCTGCACTGTGCCCCACCAATGTGCTCTAATAGAACATATCATCATCAGTGATCGAGGCTCCAGACTTGGCCGTTTGCTGAGTGGGGAATTTCAATACTACAGGGGCATATGAACTTCTAAAAGTTATTCAAAAGAATAATGTATTTGTGGCTTAGGTCTCCGTTTTTGTAAAAAAATCCAGATTTTACATTGGCAAAAAAATCCCTTGCCTAGAGGATTTTTTAAAAAAATAAAAACATATTTATTTTATTTCATACTAAAACAAGTCTGCAGATACTCTCAAATATTTTGTCCACTCTCTCTCTCTGCTTGCTTGAATTATCCTCACAAATGATACTTAGCTTAATAACATTCAAATACTTTAAACAGGTTTTAAAGACAGGAAAAATTACATTCGTAGATTTGTAGTTTTGAGAGCTAAAATGTGATACAAACATGCATATGATCACAGACATGCAGTGAACACTGATGAGTAAATGCCTACTTAGATTGAGGCTGGTTTCCTCTCAGGTTTGGGGGGAGAGGGTGTTTAACTTTTTCTTTTGGTGAGGTTTTTTTGGTGTCTTTTTTAGCAGAATGAAGCTTAGAAGTTTGAACAATTAAACTATTGGTATAAGTACAAACTCCCTGTCTTGATAATAGGGTTAGAGATGGCCTATTTGGAAATGCCATTGGCTGCCATTACATGCTTGTTTTTTGTTTTGTTCCTTTCAGCCCAGCTGGTAGAATATGGTCTTTGTGAAGAATTTAGAAGGTTTTTTCTACTTTAGGTTAATGAAATCTTAGCTGTCCTCCACAGCAGGGCAAAAGTCAAGGCAGATGCATAAGAAGCACAAAGTACTGCCAAACACCTTTTTTTTTCTCTTTTAAGAATTAGGGATTTTTAGTACCTAAGAAAGGGACCAGTAATATGATCTGCATAAATACCACATTTCTTTAAGAAATGTATAGGAGGAAAACTTTGTTTATGGTACAGGAACTCTTTATTATGCCCTGCTGTTTCTGGGTAGGTATCATTCTCCCAGTGTCAAACAGAGCTTACTAGACTGCCAGAATGACAATTTCATACCTTACTATGAAGGCAGTTCCTTATCATGACTTTTCTCAGAGTAAGGAATACAAAAGCCCTGTGTTTAACCACCCACGATACCACTTGATTACTTGACACTTACTACACTTACTATTCAGCATCTGCTGACTACTGTTTATGTTAGGTAGGTCTCTCGCGACGTTAGGTGAAATAGTCTGGCAAACCAATATTAGATGTCACTATTTCAGCTATTGGAATAGGGGGTTGAGGTGGGAAAGGCTACAACCTTCATTTTGTTTCTTTGAATAAGTTATTTTAAGGTCATTTGGATAAATACTGTGGGAGTCAATGCTATCTTATGAGCTACATGACAGGCTACCTGTTAGGCAAAATCCAAAGCACATGATCCCTAATCCAAGATCCACTGTGAAGAAAAGCATATCCCAAATACCACACACATCTTCCAGTAGAGAAAAATACACAGGGAGGCCATTTCTGACAAAAGAAAAATTTCTTTTGCCTGCAATCATCTCTCTTTGAAGAAATCACACAATTATAAAACATGGCCAACTTCTGTGGTGCTTGGGAATACAGAGAGATAACTTGTCCAGAAATGTTGAAATCTGTATTTAATATGGACTTTTAAAAGAACTCTGCATATGCCAACACATTCACTACCCACAAAAGGGTTTATGCATGTGAATGTGGCACAGTGAATGGTTCCCCTTGTTAGAAACCCCAGAAATTACTGTGAGACTGGAAGCAGAGTCCTAGGATGCCTTCTGACGATTTCCTACTTCAGCCTCTCTGGTGTTCATCGCCAATGAAATGCAAAGCAGCAAACAGGCTACCAAACAGCTCAGCTTTCTTGTCAAACGATTATTTTCAAACCTCAGGGATGGGTTGTGCAGCACAGTGCCAATCCCTTCCTTAAGGACCCAGAAGAGGAGCATCTCTGCAGCAAGCACTGCTGTGCTCCCAGCAGAGCTGCCCTCTTCCAGCAGGAAACCTCCCAACACTACCATGCCTGTCCCTCACAAACACTGCCTGAACCAGAGAGCTTTTTAAGAACCAAATTATTTCAACAAAAATTTCTTGGCAAAGTATCTGATTTGGCATCATCTAGTTTGATGAAAAGAGATTTATTAAGTCAATTTCCTTACCTAAGATTTGCTGAATATGCTACATGTCGAGTGCCCTTCTAAAGGCTTGTGCAAGAACGTCTGTGAACCTCCTGTGTCAAGACACATCTCGTCAATGGTATTAATCCCTTACTGAACAGCAAATGTTTTTTCTCCTGGGTTGGTGCAGAATCTAGCAATGTGAAAGCTGAACTGGAAATAAATCACAAGGAAAAACTTGCCCAAAAAAATAATTCTCTACAAGTAAACAGCAATTTTAGACCCCAGAAAGGATGTGAACAAATCAATAAATTAACATTTTAAGTTTGCAAATTGCTTTGATTTTAGAAACAGTGTAAGCTTCTTGGCGCTTTACAAAGGCCAATTGGTAGCAATAATCAGCAACAAATGACCTCACCAGCACAATCAAAAATGATCAGCCTGCATTTCCAGACCTGTGCAAAATTGGGCTGATCTGTACCCATCTGGGTCAGAGAAGGAGATTTCCCTGACTCAAGGAGCAACTGCCTGTTTGCTAACATCCAGCTGTATAGCAGCTTTTCTGGCAGGCTGATCTCCTGCAGCTGCCAAACTGGAGGGGACAGAGATACTGATGCTTTCTACCAAATCCTGGCTAGAAATATTCCTACACCGCAGAAAACCAAAGCATTTTGTGAACTCTTCTTGTCTCACAGTCACACTAAAAGATCTGAAGTGCTATTTATTATTATAATTGATTCTCAAGGTTTTGAACATTAAAATTTAAAGGGCAGAAACCTGAAAATTGCTTTTGATGCAGATAAAGATCTACCAGTGAGCCTTTTCAGTGGTTTTCTGCTCCTCATACAGGTATGCTTGCAGCATTCAATTGCAGTGTGATTACATCTACAACAAAATAGATGGGCACACTGTAAAGACTGTTTAGAGACTGTCTAGCTGAAGGTGCTAGGAAACCATGGTTCCTTCTAGGTTCTGTCTACTCTAGCTGCTTACCACCTCATACAGCACAGCTGAGAGAAAACAGTCCAGGAAATTCCTGGAGCATGGAAGAAAACTTCCTAACACAGTTGACAAGGGAGCCAACTAGGGAAGACACCCTAGTAGTTTGTGAACAGAAAAGGACTGTTGGAAACCATGTGGGGCATGCAATCATGAAATGAGCTAGACATTCTTCAAGGAGGGTCTAGAGCACAAGTTTTATGAGAAGCAGCTAAGGGAATTGGGGTTGTTTAGCTGGAGAAAAGGAGGCCTGGGGGGGCCTCATTGCTCCCTGCAAAAGCCTGAAAGCAGCTTGTAGTGAGGTGAGTCAGACTCTTCTCCCAATTAATAAACAACAGGACAAGAGGAAAAGGCCTCATGTTTTGCCAGGGGAGTTTAGATTGGAGACTAGAAAAATTTTCTTCACCAAACAGTTGTCAACCATTGAAAAGGCTGCCCAGAGGAGTGGTGGAGTCACCATTCCTGGAGCTATTGGAAGGATGTTTAGATGTGGTGCTCAGGGACAGGGCTTAGTGATGGACTGGGTAATGCCAGGGTAACAGTTGGACTCAATCTTACAGCTCTGAGTTTAAGAATCACAGCCCTTGTGTGCTCACAGCTTTGAACAGCTAAGCCCTTCCTCAAGCACAGAAGGCCTCCTCTGACTTGTGAGAGCAGCTGTGACTTTCTGACTTGTGAGAGCAGCTGTGAAAGGATGTTTAGATGTGGTGCTCAGGGACAGGGCTTGGTGATGGACTGGGTAATGCCAGGGTAACAGTTGGACTCAATCTTACAGCTCTGAGTTTAAGAATCACAGCCCTTGTGTGCTCACAGCTTTGAACAGCTAAGCCCTTCCTCAAGCACAGAAGGCCTCCTCTGACTTGTGAGAGCAGCTGTGACTTTCTGACTTGTGAGAGCAGCTGTGACTTCAGCATTTGCTTCCTGTATTTTGCTGCTTACTCAGACACCCTACACTGTCCCTTCCTGCCCAGGGACACAAGGGTGGCTGCAGCTCCACAGAGAGGCACTCAGAGGTCCAGCTGGGCTGAAGAGCAATGGTCACCCCCTTTTCCCTTTGCTATGTGGCAGCTGGATACATGCTCCAGGGTAGAGGTGTGTACTAACACTGATGCTGGGGATCACCAGAGGCACCTTCTGGAGGGAGGAGGAAGGGACATGGAATGGCAGTTGTTGAAGGGAATGACTGTAAAGATGACCATTAAAGCAACACCATGCAGAAAAATTAATTTCCTTCTGTTCACCTATACCCTAGCAGACTTCACAGTCAATGCCCAAGGCTGATGAAATATTTTTTCCATAAATCCCAGCAGTGCTGAGGTAGGAACAAGCACAGTCCATCAGCACTGTCAGCATCTAAGTGCAACGCAGAACATGAAGCAACAGAGATGTCTGGGATCAAAGTTTCTATCATTCATAGGCTTCTGATGTCTAAACACAACAGCCAGCAGGTGTAGAACCCTCAAGGTCTGTCCATTTTCAGTCTGGGAGTCAAAGGGGTTTCTCCAACATCTTGAACTGCCACCTTTAACTTAAGAAGCAGTTTAGTTCACTGGTCACATAGATGAATACCAAAACACAGCATCTCTAGTACCCCCTACCTAAGGATTTGTCCTGTTAGCTGCCTTCCATCCTTTCATGACTTAGGAATTGAAGCAAGCACAGTATGACTGACATATTTCAATGCAGCAACTTCATTCAATTTCACTGTTTAATAAAAATAGGAGAAAATGCCACCCTACTTGTAATATGCAATCACATTCACTGATCACTTCAACAGCTGTATGCAACTCTGCAGACAAGGACTGCTCAGTGATTCACGTTTTGGGGAAACAAAAATTTGAGATCCATGTGTGATACAGTAACAAAATATTATCAGTAGGCTATTTCCATTAAAACACTGCATTTTTTTTTTCCAAAACAATTGCAATCTTTTATCATCAATTAAAAATGTTTAGATTCTTCAAAGTCAGGCTTGGGCTGATGGCCCCTATTTCTATTAGTGTAAATTTGACTTAGAGCTGTGGATTGCTTTTAGAAATGAGGTATTGACTGAATATTGTGCTTAATCTTGAGCATAATCACTTTTGTCATTACACGTCACCTTGCTACAATTGTTTTCCATTTTGACAGACACTAGCTCAATTTTGTTCTATGCAGAATTCTGTTGTGTTCTGCCAGAGCCACATGATATCAAGAAGTGTTTGCAATGTGTAGCAGCTTATTGAAGTAAAAAAGGTAAAGATACAGCTCAAGGGTATTGGGACTTTTAAGAGCAAGTAATGATTGAAGACTTGCAGAATCATTCTTCCAAAAAAAGGTTTTGAGATAGGAGTCATCAAGGTAGAAACCTAAAGGATAGAGAAAAATTACTTACTCGCAATCTGGTGGCTTGGGTAACTACATATGGTATCATATATGTCATAAAACAATAAGTTTAAATGATCCACTGCATTTAGTTAACATAAATGCAGTACTTCCCTGTTGTTCTTCATATCAAACAGGCTGCAATAAAAATTAAAACATTCTGAAGTAGTCTGCTTTTTTTATTTTTTACTACTTTAATACTTACAGGACTATTGCTTCAGGTTCTTCCAAGAAAACAAAAGCCTGCAACAGTGTACTCTTTTTCCACACAATAATTAGTTCTTTCATGGTTATTTTGGAAGACCAACTTCAAAGATGTAGATACTTTTAACATGAGTTAAGGGCTGTCTCCAAATGCATTAGAGCAGCATAACATCTTCTACTCTACATTCATCTTACCTGTTCTGCGAAAGTTTTACCAAAAGCCCATCTATGCACATGTTCTTGATCACTTGAGCGCAAAAGTTTCATTACAAGACCATGAAAGAGACTCAGAGCAGCAGCAGATCCAACTCCCTGCCTTTCAAAAGCTTCAGCTAAACCCAAAGAAATTTTCAGGACTCTAGAGCTAGACAACTTGGATTCAATGATCCTTGTGGGTCCCTTCCAAAACAGCATACTCTGTAATTCTGTGAATTTCCTTTGAACATCTTCAAGAGCACAGACTCATCCCAATGGTGGCAGCAGCAAACTCGTGAGCCAGACAAGGCCCTGCACTGTAGGGTAACAGAAAAAATGAGGTGGTAAAAATGTACAAATGGGAATCAGGATATTCACCTAGACCTGGGAGAAAGCCCACAGCTGCTGCTGAGTGCCTAGTTGTGATCAAATAACCACACTGAAAAAAAAAAAATCTGTCAAGGACCATATTCCAAGGCTTCTCAGGCTGCAAAGAAATCTCCTATTTCCCAGCAATGATTTAAACTCCTGTCCTCGTTTTCTGTTTATAGTGTAGAGACAGGACCAATCCTTCCTTTCTACTGGATGAATTCTTCTACCTCTGTGGGAAGAAACCAAAAAAGCTTGAAAGAGCCAGTAGTGGGTGGAGTGCTTCTGTTTTCAGTCTGTTGTACAACAGCACCATCCAGCTGTCAAACAAAAAAATGATCAAACATTAATGCCACTATCCAGATTTGGTCCTTGTATCACAAGCAAAATGAGTAATTACATGTATTAAAAAAAAAAAACCAAAACCAAAATCCAACTCACAGGTCCCTTCCCTGCTTCTTAATTAATTAGATTGATCCACTGTGTTACGCTTTCTGGGTTAATATACAAGAGTGTGCTTCAGGGAAATTAAGAACTCAGCCCAGGTTTTTTTTGTCCAGTAAGAGTGGCAGCCTGCAGCTTACCTCTGTTTCAGTGAAGTGTGGAATGTAAGCTCTCAAGTATGAGGAAAAGACCATTATCTTTGGCTCACAACCAAAGGTAGTTAATCACACTACAAAAATTAATGGAAAAATCTCAACTCGTAAGTGCCTGTGTTTTAGCTATCATACTTTACCACTCGAGCTTCAGTAGTGAAAGCAAGAACAGCAACATTAAGTGAGGGATAAAAATAATAAAAACTTACACTCAAGTAACAGATCACTCTTGAGAGACATTACGACATGAAGAAGAAAGCTCCTTGCTCTCCCAAGATTTTTCATAAACTTGTGTTATTTAACAGTAAGGCATATGCAATGGAAATAAATGGCATTCCCTGCAACAGATGACTGAATACCTGAATTAAATCTTCAAGGTCACTGCTTAAATTGCCCTCAGTTCTACACTAAACTCATTTTTGTTGTAACATCCACAGGGAGCTTACCACATGCATCCACTGATGACTGGAAGTCTAATGTTAGACTACTCTTCCCGCATTACACGTGCCTTAGTTCATCCTGTGATCCCTCATTCCTGCACCAATGCCTGAAAACAGTAATGCATCTTCTTGTCTGATTTTTTGAAGACCAGTACTAGCTCTTTACAAACACTTTACAAAGCAGCACAGGGCACCTATCAATGCCAAAAGATAGGCCAGTCATCCTTTAAAAGAAAACAATGCTAGTGGAAGCTTCCCAAGTACGTATTGTCAGGGAAAAAAACAAACTTTGTAAGTGCAACAGTTAGCCTAAGAGAAAGAGCATTTCTACATGCAAAGAAAACCCGAAAGGAAATCCTAGGATAAATGAGAAAATTTTAAGGAACTTGAGCTTATGCAAAAAAGAATGGGCATAACCACATCAAGAACAAGATTATGTTTTTCTTGCATGTATTTAAAATATACTGTAGATTTTAACTAAGCCCAGAATTTAAGAGCACAGCAGCAGAAAAACAGCAAGCACTAGAATAGTAGCTAAAGCCATAGGAGCAAAGAGCATGTCCAAAGATACAGCAGAGGTGGCAAATGACAAACCTGTGCCAAGTAGGAGAGAAGGTGCCCTTAGACAGGGAAGGCAGCAAAGCCAGAAGAGTCTGAAGAGACACAGCCCTAAGGAAGAGGACAATAGCTCCACAAAATCTGCAGACAAACAAGAAGATCAAAGAGAGGCATGGTTAATGAGGAAGCATTATGGCTAAGTTTAATGAAAGCAAAAAGTTCTCTGACTATGAAAGAGAGAACAGAGAACACACGACCTTCAAAAGGAGCTGTATTAGAAAGTCATTGCCAGACTATATCATTAGATCAGAGACAGAAAAAGGTACTAGAAAAAAACTGCAATGAGACCCAAATACTAAAATCAGTCAAAAAAGAACTGGTGCCAAATGGGCAAAAAAAGAGGCAAGATTGGTATGTAGGAGGGCATTAAAAGGTGCCAAGGATGTGGCAGAAAAGAGCAAACCCTTGAATCTAGAATGAAAGTATCTTCATCTCCGCACACAGAGAACAAAAACAACAAAAAAACAAAACAAAACAAGAAAACCCAAACAACCAAAGACAACAACAAAAAAAAAACCCCAAAAAACCCCAAAAAACAACCCAACTACAAAAAGAGTAAAATGTCAAAGTTTGCACTTGAGGTGAAGAGAAAGTAATTTGAAATAAAGAATCTTATGGTCTTGATGGAAGAAAGTACATTTTCCTTGCCAGGCACTGAGAAGAGAACTTGTGACATGCTTGAAGGCTGCACAGCTTTGCTTGGAGAATTGCATACTCAAAAGGCATAGAGTTACACACTCATTCCAACAGAGAGGGTAGGACCAATCCATTTCAAAACTCAGATGTACATGGAGAACAGAAAGGAGGAGCTTTGGAGTAACTGTGGAGTTACTAGTCAGATCAAACAACAAGGAAACAGCATAAAAATCACAGCAAGCATAGAAATAGGCCTACAGTGGAAAGAAACAAGACAAGCCAGACAAGAGAAACAGAAAGCCATGAAGTCTTTCCAAAACAGTCTAAATAGAGAGACAACACTTTTACACCATCCTTCATGAGGTCAGCCAGAGTTCTGCCAAGTTGATCCCAGTAAGACCTAAAGGATTTCACATGGAACCTGAGCTCATGACAGTAGTTTTTCTGTTTTATCACAGGATACAAGCTTTTAAGCCAGGACATCAGAAAGTAAAAACAACTGTTTCCACTAGACAGCAACCTGTTTACATTTATTAGACGTTCAATTTAGCTAAAGAATCAACCTTATTTAAGATTAGAGTACCTGTTTAAACTGAGCTTTGTAATCTTGTATGAGTAAGCATTTCCAAACCCCAGGTTTCAGCTGTCCAGAGTCTTAGATAGATGTACTATAGTTAAACCTGCCATGTCACTCAGAGGATCTGTTTACATGTCTGCAAGTCCCCCGCTGCCTGCCCGCCACCAAAGTATCTATTTACTATCCACAGAAATTACTATTCAGCTCAGACCTGAGGAGTTCAGTTTTATCTTCACCAGTCTCTCTAACCTTCCAACTAGCAAAGCTTGCAGATCTGATTTCCTGCAAGCTTCTGCTGTCACGGACAAGTGCAGTGGCAGACCCAACGACAAGCTTGTTGGATTTGGGATTTTAGCTCATGAGCAGTCTTATTTAAACTGGGGACACAGAATACAACACGAGAAAATAGTGATAAAATCACACACGGTAAATCCATACTATTGAGCAGAACAGCTGAGTGCAGGAAACATGCTGCATGTACCAGCTTCTCAGCCTGCTCCAGTCTTAAAACTTAGAACCACACTGCAATTCTCACCAACCCCATCTTTAAAATAGACTTTCGCCAAGTCTCATTTTTATATTTAGCATTTCACAGCAAGGTAGTTTCTACTTCTTGCAGTTGCATTGATACCCGTATCTTCCAATAAAAAGAGGCCAGGTTTCTATGACAGGAAATATGAATAAACTCAGGAAGCTCTATCCTAGAAAGCTCACACATTTGTAAATTTAAGATCTTATTTTAATCCAAGATATGGCAACTGTAAAATCCAGTTCATAAAATGGTAACTTGCTGCTGCTAAGTCTTCATATGTACAGTGACAACAGTCAATAATTTCAGGTTTCTAGTCAGTATGGATTCCCCATTGATTCCAAGATTTTCTTTCTTTCTTCTGCTGAGGGCATCTCTGGTTTCACACCATTTCTCTTCCTTTGCATCATAATTCCATGCTGCAAATAGAACAAAGTGATTATGAGAACACATTTCGCAGAATCTCTGCTCCTGAGCTCTGAATGAACAAGATTCCTTAACAGAAAAATGCTTTATATATCAATACCCAGGTACTCTAAGCCTGATTAGCTGATAACTAAACACACTAGTAGTTAGTTCAAGATATCTGATAGTTTATCTTGCTGCTTCAGAATACAGTGCAATCAGTGTTCCCATTCCTCTATGCCAGACTAAGGCACAGTCATCTGTAAACAGGTTTTTTGTAATTTGCACAAGTATTTAAAGGCTAAGTTAAAACCTCTTTACTACAATGGCATAAGGAAAGGAAACAGCAGAAAACAGTTTAACTGCCCCTAGTTCCTCATACTTCTCTACCACCAAACAAGCTTTATATTAGGTTAAAGTAAACATGATCCAAGCCAGTAGGAAACCAGGTAACTTTTACCCTGCCTCAGAACTTTTTCACGGCATCAGTAAAAAAGAGAACTTATAGTAATAAGTTAGTAATATAGAAATATGTGACTCAAATTCAGAGGAAAACATCAAGTGCTGCAAGAACACAGACTCAAAATCTGAGAGTAAACTCAGAACAATCAAGTGAAGTACTTAAATGTGCATGTGCTTAAATCTTCCAGCAACGCGTACTGATGTTACCTAGGCTGGTAAATTACCCTAAAAACATCATTAGCTGAATCAGAAGGGTTCAGAAAGCATCATGTCAGAAGTAATGTACATAAAGCAAAGCAAGGAGTAAAATTTAGAAAGTTTACTGTGCTTACCCAGAATGTTCTGCAGTTTTTGTACTTCAAAAAATAATCAGTGCACATTTCCTTGTTATAGTTGTTGTCATCCATACATTTTGTAGTGGCATCTGTTTCCTTTAATAGGGGAAAATATACTTCAGAGCTGAGGGAAGTTACTGTACTCAGTGTTTAAATATTTTAACAAGTCCCAGAATATCTATGAAGATAGGAGTGAGCTCTTCAGATGAAAGAACACTATCAAAGAGAGCAAAGGAACACCTATTACAAAGGATCATCAGTACTTCCAAGCAGTGATTTCAATTGGAGATAACAGAATAGTACTCTTCAGACAGTAAGTACAGAGTCCACAGAGTATTTGTTTACAATGATGCTTGGTATAACTCACAAAAGACTTTTAAACAATAACCAAGCTTGTCTAACCAGGATTTCTGGCTCTGGTTTTAGGGACAGAAAATTTAAGAGACTGCTATCAGTTGTATTACTCCTATTTATGGGGAATTACTTGCTATTTCATGCTTATTATAATGGATGATTTTCAGCCCTTCCCATCTTCAGACTCTTAAGAAACTCATAATGCAAAGTGCTATAATGCAAGCATGCAATCCACAAAACAGTCCTCTAGAAAGTGCATTATTTAACATTGAAATGTACAGACAAATCTCAATTTGATCATCTTACCGCTACACATGGATTTATATCGTGATCTTTAAGCTTTTTTGCATGCCTGGACATTCTAGATAGACACTCGTACCTTGGCTAGAAAGGGAAGACAAACAGATTAAGTATCTACTTTTAACAGTAACTCAGGATTAAGTCTGAATTTCAAGATATAATAAATGCCTTCCAGTAACACACAGTTTGGTTATCTCTAAAAAAAACCCAAACAAAACTCAAACTTCTTTTGCAAAGTGTTATTTCAAAAGCAGTAACAGCCAGACAACACTGGCAAGTTTAGCCCATCACCAAGACTGCTCACTCCCTGGCAAATTCCTGCAGGGAATGGAGTCAGTGCACCAGCTCTCACACCAGCCTGTGCATCACGGAGGAAGTGACCATGTGTAGGAGAAACAGCTCCATAGAAGCTGTTCACAGCCAACACACTGTAGACACTTCAATTAACAGTGTGTGGGAGGAATGTACAAGTAAACTTTTCCAGACTTGTTCCTACTCCTTAGCTGGATCACATCTGCATCTTCACTGAACGTTCCCAGGGACAAGTGCCCAACTATCTCCAGTGTTGCTCTATCAAATACTTAACAGAAAAAGAACTGGTTTCACCGCAAGGTGGGACCAGACCCACTTACACCGTGTATGACAGCTTGAATCATATTTTTTACCATTTAGTAGTTTGACACTGACTGCAGGAACTGTAAGCTTTAGAGAGACAGAGTTCAGTGCCAAGAATCTACACTGATCCAAGATGATGACATCAAGATGAACAGCAGGCTCTCTTTCCCTTTACAGCTTCCTATACATTGCCTCTGGCACATATATGGCAATACAGGTATGTGTTCCAAACAAATACTAAATCTAACAAAAACTAAATTAATGTTGACCAGATGACTGCTTGAATCAATGCAATCAGAAACACAGGACAGAGGGAGTAAATTAAAGTACTGCTAATGAAGTACACAGCTTAATCTTCTAGTGTTTTTACTTTCTCGAGAAACATCAATGCTAATTCTTAACTGTTTCTGTATGCATTAGGGAATGATAAGTGCAAGTCTGCAGTAAAAAGCCCGTTTTGCTTGATAACAGATTAAAAAAATTTCAAATACTGCTCTTCGTAGCTCATAGAAAGCCATGGCTTTTAGATGGGGTTTCCTCTTTGTGTGAGAGTAAACTATTCCCAGCAAACAAGCCGTAGGTTTTACAAGCTGTGCATGTATACTTTCCTGGTGCTCGGAGTACTCTTTACTTTCCATATGATCATCTTCTGTAAATGGGCCTTTCAATTAACAGCATCCGGAAATGCTTTCACTCTCCTTTGAGAGCTATCCAGTGCTTAAGTTAATTTCACAAGCTGGGCAAATGTTCTCCTTTTTGGTGTGTGGAAGGGCATTTTTGATCAGGCACTTCCAACTCAAATGGCAACATAAGCAGGTATACTAGCATCATCACAGACTTTAAGAGAGGAGGGAAGGGAGAAGTAGGAAGCAAAAGCAGCACACCACAATGCCTCACCTAACTCACCACAACAGATACACCATTTTTATATATTTGCATGCATCTGTGTTATAACTCTGCATGTCATTGACATTACCACCGAAGCAGACTTGCCTCAAGGTGGACAGTGTTAGTCTGACTTCAGACTTACTCTCTGAAAGAATACTTGTGAGTCATAGGATGTGCCATCATAATCAGTGTTCCTTATACAAACTGCACTTGACACGTTCAGTTTGAGTACACTACCGGAGTCTGCAACCGTGCTCGGTTATGGAACAATGCACACAACCCATTAAACACCTACTTAACGAATAAGCAGTTCAGGTTCTAATGAAGATGCACAGCTCAGAGCAGGCAGATGCTTTACCATGCTTAGTACCACCCAAAAGGTCTGATAGCTCCTGTGCGTGTTTCCCTCTCCCCCTCTCCGAAGTACTTCAGGCTTGAAACATTATCAGCTGGAAGGGCAGGCGGGTCACGCCGAAACGCTGCCGTGCGACTGAATGAGCGGCTGGGCAGGAAGCGAGCTTCCCCCTCCTCCCAGGTTTTGCACACGTACGGGCTGCCCTTCCTGCTTTCGGATTACAGGTCAGAGCCCAACCACAAGCGAAGGCTTGTCTAGTCCACAGTTCTTAATTATGCTTTAACACATTAACAGTTGTAAACTGTACCACAGAGAACCAGGGCTGGTGCTGGCACTCTTTAACCCTAGGGCTTTTTCAGTTCGTAAACCATCAGGGCACTTTGCTACAGGCTCCCGCCCATTGAAAAGCATTTGGTCTGCTTTAAATGCACACATATATAGATACAAATTCGCTAATTATGCGACAATACAGACCAGCTCATTAAAACTCTGCACCCTGGAGCCAAGGCCGTGCTAAGAATCCTACGGCTTGTCCGGGCTGTTCCGGCGGCGGAGGCAGCAGGAGGCAGCCGGCAGGCCCTGACGCTCAGCACCGCGGAGCTGCCGCCTTGCCCGACTCAGCTTCCCGGGGAGGGCCGGGGGCCGGCCAGGTGCGGAGGCGAGGCCGGCGCCCCCCGCCCGCTCCCTGCCTCCCGCCGGCAGCGGAGCGGCCGCAGGCGCCCGGGGACCCCTTCCCCCGCCCCGGCTCGCTCTCCGCGGCCGCCGCCTCCGCTCGGCACCACCTGCCGCCAGGGAGCGGGGCCCGGGC
>VYXF01012751.1:297848-323595 GCA_013397295.1 Polioptila caerulea
TTTTTTTTTTTTTTTTTTTTTTTTTTTTTTTTTTTTTTTTTTTTCCGGACCGGAATGTAATGCTTTTGTAGTGTCACTTTCCTGATCTAATTAGGATGTGTGAGGCAAAGAGTAAACCTTTCCGGTTTATAAAGTGCATTTTCGTTGCCTTTGAATTTCAAGTTTTCTTGGTGGCTCACTCCTCTATTTAAACTGGATTCTTCCGAGTGCTGTGGAGTTGAGCTAATGCTCCATAGGGAGAGCAGAGAGGGCTCAGGGGCAGGGCACCTCTTCTGCGAGTGGTTGCTGATTTCCCTGGCACGTTCAGTTCACCTGTTTGTCCCCTACAAAGAATGTATTCTGCAGTCTCCTCGTTTTATTTATATGAAATAATGATGCCTCGTCTCGCCTCACATTGAAGTTAATGCGAAAGTGCTGCTGATGTTGGTTCCACGTGGGATCAGGGACATAGCAGGGCATTTTAAAGAGACAGCTTCTCTTTTCTTAGGGTTATCATCACCTCTGCAGCACCTCTGCCTCTAGCAGAGGGATGGTTCGTTGTTTTTTTTTTTAATGGAAAGGTATCAAATCGGCCCTAGTCTGATAAATTAAGGAAGGATAACATGGGGAAACGTGCACAATCGTTGGGATCAAAGCAATTCTTTTGTGTGTAGCAGATCTTCAGGGGACTTTTCTTGGTGTGTTAATTAAAATGCTGTGCTTTGAAAAATGTTTTTTTGAATATGTGTTGCAGAAATGAAATAGTCTCGGGTTGTTTAATATTAAGATGTAGTGCTGTTCTGCTAGCTGTGAATTCTGTGGGAGGAGATGAATTCCCTGTGTGTAGGGCAGTTTCACAGACATTTTGTGAAAGTTGTGAAGTGCGTTATTTTTACTTTGAATACATTCAGTTTTGTTGTGGACACGTGTGTTTATTCAAAAGTTTATTCTGCACCTAAATCTCCTAAACCATCCCCAAAGGTTTTCAAAATAGTGAAAAATAACTGTAGGTTTTAATTGGACAAAGTAAGGGCTCTTTACAAGTACACCTTGGCTGTGTAGTTATAACATCACTTGGAAGAATTGCCTCTGGCTTTATTTAGAAAAAGAAAAGTCATCCTAACTGTGGTCTGGTGTCATGTATATGTTTGCATGTGTGTATGCATGCATGCTTTTAGCATGAGTTCTGGCTGATAATGTTTTTTTTCTTAATTTTTAACTTGTGAATGTTTAACTGTGATGATGCGAAATGCTCTGGTTGTCCCCATTATCTCCTATGTATTTTAATTTTATTTTTGAATATCCTATTTAAAAAAAATTAGCTTCACCTCTTAACATGGCAATTTGATACCTTTATGAGGAGTTGCAATGTTTCCCTTACACTTGCTTTGTTTTTGGAGTCTTTGTATTCAGTTCTAGATTGAAAATTGAATACAGGTATGCGGCTCTTGAGAGGGCAGATGGGGTTCTGAGCTTGGAGGGAGACGTTTTCTGTGAATTTGTGGATGTTGAGTGTGAGTTGTGATAGCCCTCTGTGTTGAATAGCATGTGCTTGCAAGTGATCTGTACCCTTTCTGCAAGTGTGACCAAAGAAACTTGTTGCCTAGGATAGTCTTGTGGTTAAAGATTTGGGAAGAAATCTCAAGGTTTTCCAGTGACTCACAGTTGTGAAAATTAAATCGCATTAACTGTTCTTAGGTTAGAAAAAAGGGTCATTAAGGGAGAAAGATTAATCATTTTGTATAAAGGAATGATATTGAGTGTTTTTCCAAAACTGCCTTTTATGGTTTAGAGATCTCTTTTATAGTTAGTAAGAATTCACACTTAAAAGTTCCTTTCTGAATATTTCTTAAACTAATCTATTATTTTTATTGACTGAAGTAACATTACCCTGGAATGCATAGAAATTTGATAAATTAATAGCAGTTCACCATATGTTGGTAGTTTTAATGTACCAGGGTAGATAGACAGATGGTAGTAGATGTGCAGAACTAACTTAAATAAACTAGTTAATGGTATTGAGAACTCTTCAAATGCTGTGTCTGTGACCATCAGTATGAAGTGCTTCACATGTCTCTACATTTTTACCTAATTTGAAGCTTTTTAATCATTAATATTTTAATGCTGAAAATAGGTATAGACACTGGTAATAACTGTGAAAGAAGCAGTGTTGTGGAGTATCTTTCTTGTCTTACAGATATGTATTACAAAGTAAATTCAGTGTATCCAACCAGAGTACAAAATTCAGGATTTAGGGTGGAGAAAGAGGAAAGGGTGTTCTCTCAGAATTTGATACTCTTCTAAACTGGATTGAATTTTAAGGTATAATCAGATGGAGATAATAATAGCAGAAAAAAGTGTTGTTTAGGATTATTTTTTTACAATCTTACTCTTTTGTAGAAAACAAAATTCTTCTTACAGCGATGAAGTGGTTTTTTAAAATAAAAATACAAAGTAACTTTCAAAACTTCCTTAGTTCTAAGAGTTAAGATAATCTTCTGTATTATGTGGTGGTCTGATTCCATACATGATACAGTTTGATTTTTTCAAGATTTTCTAAAATTAAAACACCCAAGGAAACAAATACTATGGGCTGTTGTTGGTCAAGTTATCCTGCTTTTTCTAGGTAAACTGGAGAGGTGTAAATGTATTAAAATCCTTCTTATAGACTAACCAATCCTATTCAATAATGTTTAAAAATTAATAACTACAGTATTCTACAACAGTACAAGCAAATACAGGAATCTAAAGTGACATGCATTCGATTTTCCTTAAATGCTTAGCTCAAATGTGTCTCTTGGTGTGTACTTTTAATTTAGTAATTATCCTGAAAAATTAGTTTTCAATGTAGGACTTTTGAGATTTAAATTAAGAAAACTTTAAAAAGTTTGTGTAATTCCAAAAGGCACTGTGTAGAAAGTGCTGCCACTTCTAATGGTTGTCCATCTCTGCAGCTGGTTTGTCAAAATGGTGCCCTGAAGTCTCCTCCTTTCAGGGTACTGCATATGTTTTAAAATAAATGGGTTAAAGAGGGCACTACTCATGTTCTAAATAAACCACTGTTTGTAACTGTTCAAGTTTATTTTGTAAAATAGATGTTTTTACTTCGGAGTCTAAACCATAAGTTTAAAAAATTTTCTGTCTATAACCCCTTATGTTGTTAAAACCAGTTTTTGTGAACAAATACTTTTTGGTAGGGTTCTTGAACAAATTTATATGTTTACCAAGCAGAAATATTCTGGAAAACATTGAATCTGTTCAAGTACTTAGACCACTCTCAAATCACTGTAGACTTAAAAGGAGCTAGCAGTGATCACCACTGAAGTGATAGAGAACTTGCTTTCAAGGAGTTATTTTCCAAATATCTGCTACTAGTAAGGATTTAGCTTGCAGAGCTTTTGAAAGAAATGTGCAGTATTTATCCACTGAACTGCTAAGCATCTTTAACTAATTACCAAATGTTTAGGTAGCCTTAAAAAACTATTTAAAAATAATTCAAGTATTAGAACAAAGTAACATTTGTATTGATCAAATACAAAATGTTTAAATTTCTGAAGCATAGGGGTGGGGTTTTTTCAGTTTTCTGGGCTTTTCGATCATAGACAATTGCGTGTTTTTCCTCTAACAAAAAAAAAAACACATCTAGAATTTAATTCAATTTATATTGATTTTTAAATTGTGTGATCTTGTAACTTGAATGTAAAACATTGATTAACTCTCAATATAATCACTTACACAGATGTTTTGCTTTTTTTTTAGTTGTCAGGGAATATAGTGAACATTTATCTAAAATTGCCTAGATTGCAATTACTAATGCATTTGAAATAAACAGTTGTCCACCAAATATCAAATGCAAAAGATCCTAATTGTATACAAGTTCAGAAAACCTAATATTAAACAGAACTGGTCACCATGACTGCAGATTCAGTTTTATTTTATTTAGTTTGTGTTGTTAAAGTGTTTTCTATCTGCATGTGTATCAGTGTTCACCTGTTATTGTCTCATCTCAGGACAAATAGCAGAAATCAGTAGAACTAGAGGGAGTTTTTTGACTTTTGAAAAGATACAGCATGCTTTTAAGAGTAGTTATGTGCTAACAGTTTTAAAGGATGGGGCCTTCTCATGGGATGTGTGAACTTTTTTAATATTTAAATGGACCCTGCATGTCTAGCAAACGATTACTGTAGGATCATGGCTTTAAAATTAACCACCATCTATGTCAGGGCTTTGAGATGACTGTGTTAGTACATACTTGACAGTGAAAAGTGGGAAAGGAGATACAGTTATTCTCATGTTGAAGGAATAAATGAGTTTCTATCATAGCCTTCTCTGTAGCCTTCTTCTCTCCCCTTCCTGGTCCATTGTCTGTCCAGAGTGTAGAGGTGTCTTGTCAAACACATTAAAATATGTGGCCAGAGTGATGGGCATTCTATTCATGACCAACCCTGGTGGTTTTTATAGATTTAAGGAGGGCACAAAGAAAATAAAATGTGGCCTAATGGGTATTTGTTTAGAGGAAAGGAGAGAGAGGGAAAAGCCCCCACAGGTCTGAACTACTATAAAACAAAAAAGTGAGAAAAAAAAACCGAATGCAGACAAGTGTGGCTATAATGCATGCAACAGTAACTCAGAACTCTGAAGTAAAATAGCTCAAAGCAGATTTGAGAAAGTCAAGTGGGAGTCAGGAAAGTAAAACCTAAGAATTGCCATCAGATGCAATTAAGAAATAACTATGTAAGGAAACTTGGAAAAATGCAAAAAGTGTCTGTTACAGTAAACTGAATTGCTATAATCTTCTTTTGCACTTAATGTGCTAAATTCCTCTCTCAAGGAAAATATCCCTAGAAATCAGATTAGAAAGTGTTTAAAGGGAATTATTTGTCAAAGTTGTTTTTTCACTTAAGTTAGGATAACTAATAATAATCTCTTCCATATTGCTGTAATAATACTTCAATTGATACAATTTAGCCATACAGATTGCATGTAGATACACTTATGTATTGGGCAGGTAATTTACCAGTTGCCTGACAGTGTGTATCTCTAACCCTAAAAGCTTTTCTTTATGGTTGTGAGTCACATCAGATTTGGCAGTCTGCAAGTGTAAAGTATTTCTTATGAAATAAGATGTAGATTGCTGATTTTGCCTTGTGCACATTTACTGGGAATTGCCAAATAACCAGAAAGGAACGAGGGTGTCAGAAAACTTAGCTTCCCTCTTCATGTATTGAGTATGTTCTTGTGTCCTGCGGGGGATCAGATTTGCTGGTGCATGAGTTTTCTAAAAAACCCTGCAGATCATCTGATTCTGAATTAATGAGATCTCACTGTACTGTACCATACTTCTGTGCTTGAACAGCAGAAAGACCCTGTGTACGCAAATCAGATTTTACTGTCTCAAGCAGTTTGTCACTTGTAATAAAACTGTTTACTGTGCGGTGTATGTATTTATCATGAATGTTACAGTTGCATGTGGGGTAGATACAGACGTGCACACGTTTTAAGGAGACATTTAGGGACAATATCATGTCTTTTGAATCAGTTGTGGTAGAGGAATATTTTTTTTAAAGAGATCTTTTTTGAAGGAAAGGCAGAAAGAGAGATTCTGGCAGCTTGCTATTAAATTTCAATCAAGCCAGTATAGTTAGTAATAAAACATTTACAAGTTTGTAAATGTTAAGTTTCTTCAAACTCTTACTGTCACGTGTGGAATTTTCATTTATACTATTTTGCATTTACTGCAGCTGCCTACATGCAAGGCTTAGTAATACTGCATTTATCCCATGCAAGTACAGATAAAATATAAATTTATAAAAGTAGAAATTGCCTGCAGCTGTTCTTATGTTTTCATAAGACGATACCCTACAAAGGTGTAAATTCATGGTGTTAGCTACCTGCTATCAGTTACTGGTAGTCTTCTCCTCAAAAGTACTTTAAGAATTAAAGTAAAATAAAACAAATATAAAATAGTGTCAGAGTTTTGTGTTCTGTTTAAAAGCTAAACACAATATTTTTCAAGCTTATTTTGTTCACTGGAAGTTGCTGTGGTCAATACATATATAATTTGTTTCACCTAGGACACTAGGAAATATTGAACCACCTAGCTTAGAGAAGAGCTTAGACATAAATGCCAATTATTTAAATCTTTAGGCTTTTTTTTATCTGTGATTTGAAGTTTTCTTTTATTCTTTTGAATACTAGGCTTGTGCTCAGACTAAACCACTCTTAATTATGCCCCAGCACAAACATATTGCTTATGGCTATATTTTAATCAGTTTCAGAAAAAGTAATAAAAATATTATTGCATATGTCAAAGGATGGTGTTGCTACATGCTATTTTAAATGGTGTTTAAGTACAGTTATAAGCATACCAGTACAATGAAATCAGCTCTATTCCTAAACAACAAAGTTACATTATTTTTTACTTAAAAAGTTAACCAAGAATCCTAATATGTTAATTATCCTAATTATTCAGGCTGGTTTTAGTATGTGTTGAAATTGCTTTAAAAAGTATATGTGAAATATTTATATCAAACTTATTTAATTTCTCATTACTTGTAAAATGTAATGTTTTCCCAGTTATAATTTTAAAGGGTTTTTTGTCTTAGCTGGCTGAGTGTATCCTTTTCTTTTGGATACAGTCTTTTCTGAACCCAGCACTTCTTTAACTTGTTTAAAACTCTTGTTCTCTCAGAATCAACTTGTGTCCCTCTAAGTTTAGCTGCTGATAATTTCTGTACTACAAAAATTGTGCCAAGCATTACTGTGAAATTAACTTGAGCTGGTGATGCTACAAGTAGAAAAATTGAGTGCAGAGTAATGCAGGAAACTTAATCATGATGGTATTTGGGTGATGGGAATAGTCCCTAAGTGGGTGAATATTAAACTAATCTGTGAGGAAAAGATGTCAGGTCTTGTAGCATTAGTCAAATACGTGCTATCACTGTTTCTCATAAGAAATACTCAGACACACTCCTAGTATCAATTGCTGTAGAAGGCAAACAGAAATCTAGGTTATACTTTCAGAAATGTTAAACTGTGAAATAAGTTTCTTGCGGGGAAAAAAAAAATGGTTTTAGAGGTCTCCCCTGCAGTATATTATTTAAGCTTTGAAAACTTGGCCACTTCAGAATATTTGAGAACAAGTAAGTTAAGTCCATCTTGAAAAATACGTTTCTAGTTTCTAGTAGAGTTTTTATCTATGCATCATGTAAAACAAAGTTCTTGCTCTTCGTTATACTTAAATATTTGTGCTAAAAGGAAAGGGCATTTAAGCAGTTTTTAACTGCATTGATTGCTTGTCAGTTTGATTGGAGTAGCAAGATACTTTCATTTTGGGAGGTTGGGTATGTGTTACTATTTTCAGTTTTTCTGTAGTTTGACTAATAAAACAACTGAGCATAAACAGAGACTGGATCTTTCTTCAGTCCTCAAGTGAGAAGACAGGTGTGGTCAAAAAGATGCTCTGGTGATTTAAATCACTGCCCCTCAGTCCTCTCAAAATATTTAAACAGTATGAATTTGTGATATCAGTCACATAGTCATGTTGCAACCTTGAAACTGATAATATATTCAGTTATCTTGAAATGAACTCCATAATTCTTTATTAGCAGATTAAATTTCCTAAAGGTTTTGTCTGGATAAGAACTTGAGTATTGTGCTTCTTGTTCTATTTTTCATCAGGAACCAAGTCTCTCAACTCTGAGCAAAGCCTCAAAGATTTAATAGGTGCTCTAAATGTCCCCTATTCTTGTCATAGTTTTAGGTGTTAAACTGTGCTTGAAGGTCAAATAATCCATTCTGCTAAGCATCTGAGTTTCATCATAAAAGAGGTAGTTTGATATCTGAAGGTAGTTTTAGCATGAAAATCTCATGTAGGCAGCTTAACAAAAAAAGCTAAGAGCCAGGCAGAAATTAGCTGTCGGGTTGCAAGTGCTTTGTAACTGTCCTATGAAGTATATATAAATCCCATTTCTTACTTTGGGATTGTAGGACTCATAGTTTGAAGAAGAAAGAGTTTAACTAATTTATTAATTCTTCCTTCCCAAATATATATAAAGTTTGCCACCATTTTGGCGGACAACAGCCTCTGGAGAGGAACTTTTTATAAGGTTGTGTAGTGATAAGACAAGGAATAAAACAGACAGAAGGTAGGTTTGGATTTGACATTAGGAAAAAATTCTTTATTGTGAGGGTGGTGAGGCACCAGAACAGGTTGCCCAGGGAATCTCTGGGTGTTCTATCCCTGGAATTGTTCCAGACCAGGTTTGGTGGGGCTTTGAGTAACCTGGTCTAGTGAAGGGTGTCCCTCCCTGCCCGTGGAACTAGATCACCCTTTAGGAACCTTCCAACTCAAACCATTTTACTATTCTATAATATAGCCAAACTTTTTGTACCTTAGGCCTTTGTGGGAAGGTTATGGCATCTCCTGGACAAAGATAATATTGCCTTTGTGAATTAACTTATGAATTAACTATTACTTAGCAACTTTGTAATTTTGTGATGTGATTTTGTGTTTGGGGGTACATCTGAGAGTGAATGTGGTCAAAATTACTTCACTCCCTGTGCACAGCAGAGTTCTGACCCAAAGAGTGCGTGTTATGTCTTCTTGCTTTGAGTATTTTTAGACTGGTTATGTGGGGGGGTGAAAAAAATTAATCCTTTTTTAACTTATGCTTTTTGCATTTGTCACTTGTTTAGGAAGTTTTTGTTTAGTATGTTGCAGTGGCTGGCAAAGTTGCTGAATGATCTGAACTATGGAATTTCTAAGTGGAAGAGGGAGATGTTTTTCCCGTCTGATCTTGACCAGATTATTTTAAAGTTTCCTTTTCTTTTCAACAGTGCTTTGCTATAAATGAAAACAAATTAAATTGAACAAACAGTTAGTAAAAAAGCATGGCCCAGGTTCCTCAGGCAAAGCTTGTTAGAATCTAGCTGGATGCTAACAATTCCTTTCACTGTGGGCCTTCGAGGTATGAAGCCTCTATTTCATGCTTTCCAAACGTCACCGTTTCCATCTATCAAATTCTGGGTAGGTCAGTAATAAATGTATAGCAGTAACTGTATGGTCTGTAATGCCAACATAATAAACCTGTCTCAGAGTGAGAGATCTGTGTTAAAACTGAGGTGCTTCTCAGGGAGCAAGTGGTATTTCCCCATGACCTTTTTTTAATTATGATTGTTTAATATTGTAACATGCATTTGGGATTGTTTCAGGTGGCGCTCATTGAAAGGGGTGGTCTTTCAGGTTGGCAAGAAGCAAGCTGTTCAGGGTTTTTTCTAGTAAGTTAAACCCAGTATTTTTGTAGCTTCATTCAGAAGCTGGTGGTCACTGAGGGTACATCATGGAACAGTAGAGTCATGTGCTTCTCAGCAGGAGATGCTGCTTAATGATGGAATCACAGTGTCCTGAATGTGGAAGGAGCAGTCCAGCAGTGAAGGATTGGTTGCTTTCTAAAATGTGAACAGGGAACAGCTTAATTCTAACTTTTACTAACAAATTAATTATTTGGAATGAGATACTTCCTTTACTTACTGGTGTTTTAATTTTTTCCTGTAGTATCAGAAATGGACACTTCAGGATGATTTTACAAGCTTTTCAACCTGAAAGGGCAATTAGTGTAACCACAAATGAAGTTAAAATGTTTGGAAAATATTAAACTGTCTTGAAAGCAAAGAAAAATAACTACTGTACTAATCTGGTGATATTTTTCAGTGAAGTAAATAATACTTGTGTGTCATGAGAGATTAGTTTAGCAATAGCTTGGATCCCTTAATAAAAGAATGTTGGTATATTAATATATTTGTTAATACATAATGTACATAATTTAGAAGAATGTAGTTTTTGATAACAAAACCATCATGACTCGATCAAAGAAAAGAATTACGTTGTGTCTGCATACATCCATAACCTAGATATGCCTAGGACCTTCCATGATGATTTCTGGAAGCTGTAGCAACACAAAGCTCTTCTGCTATGTTCAGGTAGTGCATGATAAAGGGCTTTCTAAATTTAGTGAGTGTTGGTTTGGGGGGGTTGAATTCAGAATTAAAAGTGATGCATAGAAAAGTGGTACTGTGCTGACTTAGTAGCACAAAGTATTTTAGTCCAGTGTCAAAGGTACATATAAAACCTGTATGTGGGTGTTACATGGCTCTGGAGTTGACTTTCTAGAAATATGGAAATTACCTAGGAAAATAAGTGTTTTGTTAGAACTGCAGTTTCCCTCTGGTGGAGTTGCCTTTAATTGAATTCTGCTCTGTGATACTCTATTTTTTTAAATTATTATTTGCACAAAACTGTGCTCATGCTTTTTCCTCCAAAAAAATACAAATGGTATTGTATTCCTGCTGTGATTATTATGCATAACATCTCTGACTCAGCAGATCAAAAGTTATGTTTACTGGAAAATAGAATTAACATTTTGTAATTTTTTAAGAACACTTAAAAATAGCTATGTCAAAAGAGATTATGTTTTTAACATGCTAATCCACTAAGCCATCATACATCACTCTGTAGGCAATGTTTTTATTCTAAGCAGCTACCTCTTACAAGAGCCCGTTTGAGAGATTTCAGGATAGCCCAGAAATATACCCATGAAGTTGAGTTCTTAAGGAGAGAAACATCCTCAGTAGAATGCATAATACTTTCATTATCAAACTGCAGATTTCTTTCCTAAAATTGTCAGCATGTTTTGGCCTCCTCTAAGGAGTTCTGGCTATTGGGGACAAATTGATGATTAAAACGGGCATATGCAAAATTTTTTTTGCAGTGGTAGGGGGTAGCAATCCCTAATTTTGATGGGAGAATTAGAAAGTTGTGATAACCAAATACCTGAACAGAATACTGTACTGATTAGGGAAAAGACAGAGGAGTGTGAGAATTTATGCCAGCTGGATTGGAGACTCTGAGATTCATCTGCATTAGTTGTTTCAATCGCTAATCTTGCCCCGTGTTCCCCTGCCACTTTGTTTCTGAAGTTGTCTTTTCAGTGTTTGTAATTGTATACTGTCGCTGAGTAAAGAGTCACACGGACGTGGGAAACAGCAGTACTGACTTGACAGAAAACGCTGTAAAGTGCAAAAAATGCAACAGAAAAATAGAGTCCTGTCTTATCTTTTGACTTCAGAAATATTAAATGTTGCTTTTAAGAACAGTAGATATATGTGTGGTAATCTGAAATTTACCTGTATGTTGACTGGCTCTGTGTATAGCAATGACTAGAATTTTTTAGGTAGTAAATACCAATACAAGGAATTGGTTTGTATTTAGTTGAATTACTGTGCAAAATTTGCTGAAACAGCATAGAAGTAACCATTTTCCTTTATTTTTTAAAAGCTAATTCAGAATAGTACAATGTAAGTGAAAAGTTTAGTTAGTTGTTACTATGTGATACTCTGTTCTGGCTAGCTCTGGAGATCTATTTAATGTTATCTGACAGATTAGAATATTTAACTTGAAAATGTGCTACTGCCTGACTGGCAAGTTGGGACATTGCCTACTGTGATTTCCTACTGACAAGAAGTCTGTTTGAAGGCAAGCTTAGCCATACTTGAAGCTAACAGAGTTAGCAAAGGTTTGATACGCTGCTTTCTTCCTTAGGCCCGCTGAAACACTTTTTGGAATTTATGCCAGTGTGTTTTTGGACTGTAGAATGCAGAAGTGTGCTTCATACAGTGTAATACTGGACAGGTTTGGTGGCATTAGCCCTGTGCCTTGAAGTGATTCTTTGGGGGTTTTGTTACTCTGGTTGTCAGTAAACTATGTATAGTTTACTGTATACTATAGAAATGTATAGCCAGAGCACAACGCACCGTGGCTTTGATCACATCCCTCTATAACCATCTTCAAAGAACAATGCTGTAATGAGACACAGGGAGAATATGGGAAAGAAGGTATTATGTGATACAGAGAAAAATGAAACATCATCAGGCCTACACTGGCAATGTAGCAAAGAATTGTCTCCTCACCGTGCTTTTGTGTAAGGCACTGCACCAAGCAGCATGAGATAGTACTTCCTACATAACACTCGGGGATCATGTTAGTAAATAAAGTATTTTCCACAAGGAGTTATTAGTAGACCAAGGTGCTGCGTGGAAGCAACTATGCCAGTCTTTATGTAAATAGTTTTTAAATAGACTGTTGAATATGGTGGTGTTCCAAACAGTCACAGTTTAAAATCCTGATAAGGAAGGAATTGTTGTAAAGTGTTTTGTTCCGAAGCTGTATACTGAGTCTTACTGGCAGACAGAGTTCTAAGTTCTTCCAGGGCTGGATTTTCACTGAACAATTTGATGAAGTTACCTACATTTGAACTGATTGCTGAAGTTAGCCCAACAGGCATGGGAGCAGTAACACCAAAACTTGGTGCATAAATCACTTTGTGGAGCTGGGTTGTTAACTGCATTAGTAAAAAATATGTTCTTTGACTCACCGATTTAAATATAAAAAACCTAAAAACAAACGCCTAGAGAGTTTTGTGTGTAGTTAGGATAGGGTATTACTCAATTTACATGTATGGCCAGTGCAGAAACAGAGAATGTCTCTAAATTCAGCAAGTGGTGTGTGTTGCTCTAAAGGCAGCAAGTGACTCATGTGACTGTCTTAGCAGCTGGGCAGCAAGATTAGAGAGCTACTATGTACACATTCCCTTACTGAGGGGTCCAAACTATTGCTAAATGAAGTTGTATTACTGCCAGAAAGTGAATAACAGGCATAAGAAAATATAATAAATAAGTGTGTCATCAGGTTAGTGCAGTAGTTATTTCAAACAGTTGTTAAAGTGAAGGGAAAAGAAACCCCCAAACACAACTTTTCCGGGATTCATATTTAAGAGATGTTTGTCCTTTTTTCAGACTCTAACTTCATATGTGAGATTACATGTGAAGTGTCCCTTTCAATTTAGAGATTTGGAAAAGTCATCTTGAAATGGCTCTTTCTGACACTGCAAGGAAAGAAAAAGAGAATGTTAGTGAGTAAAGAGTCTTACTCCGAAGAACTCATTTATTTGTAAAAGCACTAAAAATATGCTTGTATCATGAAGTATTTTGATTTGAACTGAAATTGGCAAAGTGTGTACTTCTTGGTCACTTGCTAATTTGAAGACTTACTCATGATGTTATTCCTCATGTATTTCCTAATTGTAAGAATTTGTGAAGTTTGTTCCAAATTGTCTTTAAGTTTTCCTGGCATGCCAGTATGGATTAGTGGAATATGTATTCTTTTTATTTTTTCTCATGTTTCCCTAATCTAATTTTGGATTTTTTTTCTCAGATACTTGCTTCTCTTAAGAGAATTGCTAAACACTTGTGAATGCTTTGTTCTTTACAAATAATGTGTTTACAGTTGCACGTTGGATTTCAACTATAATTTATGGATTTAAATTGAAAACTGTCACCTTGTCAAACTTATCTTCAGGATTAACCCTCAGGAGAACTCCTTTGAGTCTTGAGGACCAGAGGACATACACTTGACTGTTGCAATCAAGTAAATTGATACAGAAATCAAGAAGATGTAAATATGAAGCTCCTTAGTGCTATTTTTAGTGTCAACTTCCAGACCATAATTATGTTTTAAAGATAAGAACATATTTACCAAAGAGGAGCTTTTATATTTAAAAAGCCAAATCAGACAAGAAGTGGAGCTCATGATAAATTCCTTATAGTAAAAGAGGACCAGAAGAATGTGTGTTCCTAGTTACCATCACTGTGTCCCAGTGTCCTCAACAAGGTTAAACTGTTTGTTTGTAATTTTGCTTCAGGTTTTCCGGATTTCTGCTTTCTCTGTTTTTTCTGTCTAGCAATGACTTGTTTCTCATTTTGTTACTCTTTCCTGTTTATTCCAAGTTTCTGCAGCTTTCCTTAACAATGGTTTTCACTTATATCTCTAAGAGAAGATGGAGAGAGCATAAAATAAGATTGCCCAGAGTAGTCAGTGCATCTGAAAACTACCTTCTCCAGGTGGACCATCATTTTAATAATGCTTCCAAACACCTTCATCTGACCTTTTTATTTTTGCACATTTAGATTTCTTCATAATCAATTCTCTTATTGTTTAGCATTTTGAAATTTTTAATTTATGGGAAAAGTTCAGTTTGGCTTTTGTTTTGATTCATTCTTTCTGAGTGTTTCATTACTACTTTTTTAATGTACCATTTTTCTGCACCAGATTTCTCTTGTATTCTGCTTTCATTTTTCACTCCTGAATTACTCATCAGATGCAAAAGAAAAATGTTTCTGCACTGCTTAGTCTGATGGTGGTCTGTGACATAAGATCACTAGGAAACAGGAATGTTTGTGTATTGACAAGTAGTTTATAGATAAAGTACTAGCAGATTGTGACCAAGGATATGATTCCTGCAAAATGTATCGATCCTGTGACTACTTGAATGCTTCAGTGGATTTTTGCATGCTGTTCTTAACACATTCCTTGAGGTGAACCATCTGAAATATCCATCTGCCAGCAGGGTTTCAGCTCCTGGGTCTCGCTGCCCTGTGTTGTGTGCCACAGCAGCTTCTCGTGCTCAGACTTCCTACCCCGACCCCAATCCCCGCCCCTCCCCAGGGAAGAACTCTGCCCTGCTGCAGTTTTGGTGAGCTGTTATCCTTTCTTCTGCAGTGTGCTTTGTTTTGTTAAGGCACCTTTACACACTGGAAGAATCGTATAAAATAAACAGCTGCCCTGAGACGATTTTTGCATGAACTTGGACTTCGGCTTTTTTGTTTGTAACTTTCAGAATTACATCCAAAATTTCTTAGCCACAAATTTGTGCTGCTCTACTGAACTGAAGAGGGAAGTATCTTCTCCTGGATTCTAAGGAGGAAAATTCTTAATCTACCACTAACCAAAAATAAAGTATTATTTTTAATATATTTGATATTCAAATGTCCAAGGAGAAACAGCTGAACAAGATCAGACAAAAATATCTTGTATTTGTGTGAGATTGCCTCTTGTAAGCAGTCATGCTTTATGTGAGGAATAGGAAAGATTCTTTCTTGATATAGTCCTCCTCCCCCTGCTCTGTCATGCCATTCCATTCTTAGGATCAGGAATTATCCTGGTGTTTGCTTCTTAGGGCTGTTAGAAAATCATCGATATTTTGAAGGAAGTTCAGATGCTGTTTCTGATGCTATTTGTATCCTTCCGGTGAGAGTTTTGCAGTGTCAGCTTGTTGGTAGTGTGTGCCACCTGCCCAATATGCTTTTCTTTGGCAGGAAGGCCTACAAATAAGAAGAAAAAATGGTTTGGGGAAGTTGGTAGTTTTTGGTTTGTTTTTTGTTGTTTTTTTTTTAAAGCCTCAACCTGTGCTCTCTGACAGCATTTCTTAGGGCTAGAGTTGCAGTCTCACCTCTTTCCTTGGACTGGTGGGGGGGCGGGGGAGGAGCTGGCAAGCTGTCTGGAAGCTGTAAGTTGATCAGAAGTGACTCTTCAGCTCTTCAGTTTCAGATGTGATCGTGGTATTTGATTTTCTTAGGAGTTGACGAGCTTCCTGGTGAGGAGAGGGAATTTTAGTAGCTACCTTTGGAAAGAGAGAAATCTTGGTTCTGGTGTTGGAGAGAGCAAGCCCTCTGGGGCAAGCTGAAAAGTAAAGCATGGGAAGGTTTGGAGCCCAGATAAGTGAAACACTTTTCTTCAGTAACTATAGATACTGTGGTCTTTCACAGGGGAGCAGTGGACAGGAAGAATGTTTGTTTCCAAGCACCGGTGACTGGAGAAGAATAAATAGAACCAAAGGAGGCTCTAGGAGTTGTCTTGCTTTGTTAATGTCTTAAAAAAAAAATAGCATCCATTTTTAGGATTCAGTGTATTAGAGGCTGAAAGGGAAAACACAGCAGGCATCTGTCCTTCCCCTGACAAGCTGACAGTGTTGCTTGAAAGAGGAGAACTGAGACATGTGGAAAGGAAAGGGAAAAAAGCAGTCAGAGTACTTGCAGTTACATGTGTGCACACTGTTTAATTTTGTGTGTTAATTTAACAATATGGCACAAGAGTGGCTCACAAAGCCAAATTATGTTCCTCTCAGTCATCACCTTGGGCACTCCTATGCTATCCTGTTTTTCAGGCTGTGGGTCTTTGAAGGCAAACATCCAATGGGATGCTGGTTCTCAGAGCAGTATGCATCTCACAGATGGGAGTTCACAAGCCAGTTTTCTGGCTGGAAACTTATACATGGATCTTGACAATGGAACATATTTATACAGAGTTCTGGTATGCTCTCTAGCACGTTTGATGTTTTGCTTCAGGCTCTGGATACTTTGAGAAAACCTGCCCTACAGCCATAGTCCCTGCCCTGGTGAAATGAGGAGCTGCTTGGACGTTGTTTCTGACTCTTGTTTCTGACTCTTGATGGAGATGCACCTCTTGCCCAACCATCATCATCATCTTATACTGAAAAGCACCTTGATTCCAAAGAAGGAGAGCCTGCAGTGCATGCACAGGATAAAATGCAGTGAGAATAAAGTAAATTACTCTTGTGGGTTTTTTTCTCTAGTTGTTTATGTAAGAATCAAATTTCTGTGGAATTTTTGGAAGAACCTGTTCTGAGATTACTAGGCAGAGTTTTTCAAAACCATTGTCTTCATAATCTGTTTAGAATGCAGCTTTTACTGCCTTTCACTTCAGCTTCAGGTGCTAAGTATTTCTGCAAATTGCTCCTTGTAGACACATGCCAAGGACTGGGAAAATTAATGACCTTCTCTGTAGCATTTAGTTTAAATGACACAGAGATCTCTAGTAGAATCTGAGACCTCTAGGACAGCATTCAATTATATGACTCAAAACATTGATCTCTGAGTTACTAATGGAGTTGTGGAATAAGTAATTTAAAAACTGTCTGAATTTGGGTAGAGTTCACAGTCATGACAACTACACCACTATTCCTGTCTAATTTCAAGTCTCCGTCTCAAAGGTGTTCAAAGGAAAAGGAAAAGTAAGAAAAGTGTGCCAGAATTTTTTGACACAGACAAAACTTTTTTTTTCTGTTAACATTTATGTTTTTGAAATGCAATGTTTTGAATGAATAAAAACTGAAGAAACAAAACAGGGAAGCAGACACTAATTTGTAAAATTTTAGCCCAAACAATGGCAGTTTGGCAAAGTTGTAGGTTGGCTTAAATAGAGGAGTTTATCATATAATAGCAAGTGTTTGGCAGCATGGTGAAATGTGATCCCACTCATTCTGCAAATAGTCAAATATGCTGGATTTGAGTTCACATTTGTACTTACTGACAGCAGCGTTGGTTCTTGCGTAAATTAGCAGAGGAATTGTCCTGCTTTGAAACCGAGGGTGGCTATTGAACTGTTACAGAAGTTTGCAGCCTGATCAAGGCCTGAGATGACAGTACTTTTGTTTACCTGATAAATGCTGATCAAGTTCTATGCCTGCATTTTATTCAGTAAGAATAATTATACTTGTGTGCATATTAAAACCTGGTGTTCTGTTTCTGGCACTGGGAAAACCAAAGTTGTCATGAAAAGTTATAGGAGTGGGGATGATACTCCCAGAGTATTCTCCTCATTTTCAATAACCCACTTGTCAAAGGCTTCCTGAGCTAAACATGATGAGTTTCTATTTACTAACCTTTAGTGGACTTTTTCCATAACTTTTTCATGTGACCTCTTGAGCTTTTGTAAAGTGTCTAAACATGCTGTTGCAAGGAGTTAAACTGCAGAAATGTTTGAAAGGCAGGTGCATTGCCTTCTCAAACCTGTGTCCTTTCGTTTAATTTCACATCTCCAGCTCTTTCATTGGAAGAGCTGCCAGTCTGCTCAGCTTTCTGTCTCTCCAGCCACTTCAGCTGAGGTGTACTTGCATGCTATTCATTTGCATCTCCCTTTTCTGCATGTGTATTGATTTCTTCAGAAACTCCACTTGCTTCTTGGAGCTTGACTTCCTTTTCTAAATTATGTTGCTTCTTCACTGATATGTTTATTTGTTCATGTGTCCTCCTACCCACACCCCATTTGTTCATTGAAGTTTGTTTTCTTGCCTGGTGTAAATGTCAGGCTTACTGTAGTACTTCACTCATATTGGGAATTAATTTTTAGGAAAGAAATCAGGCAGCAGTCTGTGGTATGTGTGTCTCCTCAAGACAGTACAAGAGCTACGTGGCATGGCAAAGATAAGGGACAGAGTGATGAATGAAAAATGTAGTGAATCAGTTTCCATGCAAAGAAGGCCTGAGTTGCCTTAGACTTTTCAGCTCTCTATGGCACTACAAACGGGAGAGTACTGAAAACAGAGATATATGTCACAGGCAGAATAATAAAGAAAGCATAGGTGATATTGATGGCATTAAGAGTGAGCAAAATCATTAGCTAAGAGGAAAGAGAAATAGTGGGAAATGGGCTCAGAACAAGCTAATAGGAAGCTGTTAATAAAATGTGAAATTAAGCTGTGGCACTCCTTGCCATGGGATGTTGTTGGTACAAAAGATTACATGGGCATGAGAAAGGGCTGCCAAAATAGTGGGAAAGGGGGGTATTAAATCTGTCTAGATCTCTGAGTCCCTAAATCACAAGTGGTGATACTTCCCTAAAATACTGTGCACTTGTATTTCTCATAATCTGCTGTTGGCTTTTCCTGGAGCAAGGCTGCTGGGCTGCTGGACTTTTGCTCTGGCCAGCAAGGACCATCGCTGTGTTGCAATGAATATTCAGGGACCCCGAACCGGAACAAATCACCCAGAACTGGAACAAATCACCCTGGCTGAGCCAGATGCCTTGCTGTCACAGAAACCATGTCTGTCTCTGTGAACCTATATAGAGCCACTTGCAAACTTGTGAAGATTTTTCCATGTAAACTTAAAGCCAATGTTTTGTTGTCTAGAAAGCCTTTTAATTTCCAGTCTAAACTTATTTTGATAAGCTTACACTTGCACTTCTTTATTCCAGCTCTACTGACTGTCTCTTTGGTTTACTTATTAAGAACTTTAGTCCTTTTTTTTTATTTTTTTTTCCCCTTTGGTCAGATGTTTCATTGCACTATCCCAGATAAATTTTTTGTGGCTGTGTATTATCAGATTAATACATAGTGTTCCAAACAAGATTTTGGTAGTCCACTATAGTAGCATCCTTATGTCCCTTCCTGCACTGAAAATACAGCTGGGTTTTTTTGAATAATTATATTTTATTTCTTCTGAACCAGCTCTCTTGAGTGACTTTTACTAGCTACTTACAGGAGGGTTATACACAATTTTTTCCTTCTCTGCTGCTTCCAGCTAACAGTTGATCACTTCTCAGCAGAAACTACTGTCTCTAAGAGTGTTACTCTGTTCTGCGTTGTTCCTTTTTAACCTGTTTCTGTCCTTAAGATTTGTTACCATTTTTCTTGTGTGTTCTTTCAGTCTGCACTGTGCTTCTGATACCTCCTAGTTTCATATTTTCTGCATATTTTTGTAGTGCTTACTTAAAGGCATAAAAAAATTCTAAATGAAAGTGTTGAATCAAAAAAGACTAAAGACCAGTCTTGGCAGAAGTCCATAAATAACATCCTTCCACCTTTTTCTGAAAGAAATCTGTTGTCATCTCCTCTTGATCTGCTGCTTTTCCTGTCATACCATTCTTAAACTAACTCCTCTCTTCTCAGCTCAACAAATCACTGCTCAGGTGGTAGTGTAGCAGATTCCTTATTGAGTGAGACTAGAAGTGTTGTCCTTTTATATAAAGACTATTTGTAATGTTGAAGAAAAGCTGGGTGTTTGACATGGTTCAGCTTTTAAAAATCATGTGATTTTTAATTTTTTTTTTTTTTGTTAACCTTCATGTTTTCATTCTTTCATTGAAAACGGGCTTCAAGCAAGAGGCTGTTCCTATCATCATTAGTTGTATCTCCAGATAACTTTTCTCCACCTTTCTCAATATTGAAATGAGGCACAAAGTGTGTTCTTGGATTTGGTGCTGTTGTGAGACTGTTCCA
The DNA here is from genome assembly GCA_013397295.1 of Polioptila caerulea. Lineage (NCBI taxonomy): Eukaryota > Metazoa > Chordata > Aves > Passeriformes > Certhiidae > Polioptila > Polioptila caerulea. The sequence continues at coordinate 317,741 of VYXF01012751.1, forward strand.
TCTCATCACAGCCTTGCTCCCTGTTAAATCAGAAGACAGTATTTCAATATGAAAAGTAAGGTGATATAAGTGTGGTAGATGCTTTTTTTTTAAATTCACCTTTCGGAAGGCGCTGTGTTGGTCTCTGTGGTTGACACCCATCTATGATGCAGAGGACTGTAAATTTCTACATTATTTTCACTCTAATGGGAGTAGTGGGTTCAAACAGTTGCCCAGTGCTCTCTCTGTTGTGATTGTAGATGTTTGGCAGACTTAGATTGCAGCAGGTTTTTTCAAGGAGATCTATGTGCTGCCAATAATGATGTGAACTTGGTCATTTAGCACCGTTCATCACCCGTACTGAGGTGAGAGCTTCTCACAGTGCCGTGATATTCCATTAGTCTGCTGGGCTCTGTCTGTTCCCTCAGGTTGCTTCCTCTTGGATGTTGGATGTGCAAGATGGAGCTGGTTCCAGTTCCCCATGTTCAGCAGGGTGCTGAAATTGCTGCCATTCCTGACACTGAGTGGCTACTGAGTACAGTTAGTACCCAGAGACCACAGGAAATCTGCACATGCTCTTGGGGCTAGAGGTGTGGGAATCCCAAACTACTCGTTCCTGTTCATGAGATGGCTCTTCTCTGCCTCCTCTTGTGCTGGCACAAAAACACTCCAAAGACTTAGGCTGGATGGAAATGGTTGGAATTCTTTCTATAGGGTTAATTTGACTGTTTTAGCTCTCTGTGGTTAACTTGAATGTTTTATGTCTCTGACCTGACACAGAGTGTGAAAAGGAAAGGAAAGGAAATGGAAAGGGAAGGAGGAAGAAGCACTGAACTGTTTCAGTGTGGAGGCATACTGAAAATAACTAAGTTCTGGGCCAACTAACAGAGTGCTGACGTGTGCTGTCTTCGGCATGACAGCTGGACAGATGTGTCCGTCTCCAATCCCAAAGCATTAGCCAAGATGCTGTGCCAGAGCTGTTACCCCTGCTTCTGAGCCGCTCATGGATGAAAAGCTGAAAAGTTCAGCTGCTTTTGCTGCATGGTCTGGCTTCCAGCAAGGAGGTGGCTTGTGTCTGGCCAGCTTGACATGTTGGCTGGTCATGGTTGTCTCTGCCTATGACTGACCCAGTAAACAAGGTGCTTTCTTGGGTGGAGTTACCTAATTCAAGAGATAGCTGCTTTGCTTGTGGGATTGGATCCAGGGATGAGAAGGTAACTGCTGAAGTTCCTTGCCAAGGAAGCTATTGAATCTGATGACGGATCAGGCCTTGAGGTTAACTAACAGCAATTATCTTTGCTGTAGCTATAGCTGTTCTGAGTGGTTTTTCAGGGGTTTGTTTTGTATTGAGTTTTGTTCTATTGTGAAAAGTTGATGCCTCACAGTGCTGGTTTGTGTGTAATTCAAGGGAAATACCAGCCCTCATCTTGGCAAGTACAGCCTTTTGGGTACAAACCTCAAAGTTGTGGTGACAAGTAGGATAGCAATGAGAGATTAAAATTTTGATGTCTGATACATTCTTGTATTTTCATTTGGGCAAGGCTCCTCCAAAAGCACCCCCCTGCTTTGGTAAGGAAGCAAGTGATTTCAGAAAGAAACATGTTGAAATCATCAGGCCATTCATTGTACCTGTTTTGGTAGTGAGACTTTTTTCTTAGCCATTCATTTGCATAACCCTAGCTCTTTTGGACTGTTGTGTACCCTTTTCTTTAGCAGATGTTTCCCCCCAGCACTAGTCATGGTGGCAGCTTGTGCAAGGTGGTGGGACTGGGTGAGTTTGGGGAGGGGGATGGAAGCTACAGGTCATAAATAAGTGTACTGTGTGTGGTTGATGATATGTAGTAAGTGTGGTTTAGTAAGATGAGCTTCCAGCTCTTCCTGCTGAAGGGGATGCACATCCCCTCTCTTTACTCTGGCACGTTTCTGTGAGATGATAGGAGGCAGGAAAGAAATGTGATTTCTACAGCCAAGTTTCTGTGTGTCACTTTTTCATGTATTCTTACTGATAGAGGGTTTGGGGGCGTACCCTGCTGTCAGACTGTATTACCCAGCATTAGCTGCTCATGAATCCGTCCTTGTTCACAGGTATTGCTTTTTTTCTTAAAGATTGCTCATGTGGGCAGTTACAAACACTGATGGAATGACCATGAGTCTCCATATCTGCCTTTCCCTTCTCTGGTACTCAGATTTCAGTAAGTAGGGCATTTGCAGTTTGAAATTTGCAATTGTAACATTATCTGTCAGAAGTAAAGGGAAAAAGGAAAAAATAAACTGTTAAAATAAGTAGTGCAGAACACATTAGATCTGCTTCAGATAAAGCTGACCATTATTGTGTGCTATTAAACCAAGTGTTTTAAGGGATTAGTAGATACTATATTTTAAGAGATTGGTTAGTGGTAGGAAGTAAGGCTGCCAGTGAAATTTTTATTCTAGAGTCCAAACGCAAAGGTCTCTTATTAAAATTTATCCAGTTGTTTAGCTTTTCTTAGCAGAGGGTTCACAGGTCACAGAAACAAGTGCAGTATGAAATTTCATACCCAATTGTCACCCGCTTTTAAAGAAAAATAGTTGTATTCCATAATTTTTGAAGATAACAGTTACTGGTTTTTGCTGTCAACATATGCCCTGTGTGTTTACATTTGTGTGTATCCTAAACTATTCTGATTTTTGTTTTGTTATTTTTATTTTGAGCAGTAGAAGCCCTTACAGGCTCTGAAGGATTTCACTGGCTTTCTTTCTAGCCAATTTTTTCCTAAGAAAAGGTGACCATACCAATGATGTGAAAAATCCTGACCGCAGCATTGCCTCGCAATTCATTAACACTGCTGTTTTGCATCTGCTTGGCTTCGTTTCACTTTTTAGGCTCCCTTCTTGTCTTCACAGAAATCCCTATTTTGGGGATTTTATTTACCAACTTGTCATCTGCCACATAAAGGCACTAGTGAAGTGAAAAGAGGGCTTTCTTAAAACTGTTTTATTAAGAGACCCTTGTTGTTCCTAATCCAATATAATTTGTCTTGGTTTCCTCTTCCTTAATCTCCTTTTGCCGCTGTTTCCGAACCTCCTCACCTTCATGCGGATGATTCCTCTCTCCCTGATCTTTAGGTTTGGATGAAGCTGGGAGGTGTGGTTAGATGCCAGAAGTGCTCAGTTATTACTTACACAGAGGAACTTCATCCTGTCTGACAAGCATGCTATTCGTAGCCTTGAGGGATATACCTGAAGGGCACTGAGTTTCCCCTCAGAATTTAAGTAGATTAGATTATGTATACATATTTGTTGTGACTTGGCAGGTACCCCGGTGCCTGAGGTCTCAAAACATATACTTGGCTATACTGGAGGCAAGCTCAACTGCATGTTTCAAAAGATGCTCTGGGGAGATGGGAGGCTGCTGTTTGGAGTCCACAAAGGTATTATTCTCTCCTGGTCTGGTACAATAGAGGAATTCTGACTACTGTTCTGTCTAGTCCTGTATTTTATCTTGATATTAGGTGCTATCAGATGCCTCAAGGGGTGGTATGACTGTAAGATACAGAGGAGAAGATACTCTCTTATTTAACTCTCTGCTGATTTGTATTTTGTCCTGGAAAAAGAGGGTTGCTATTATTTTTTCCTGAAGCTTTCTTGAAATCATGTTGTAATTTTGGATGATGCAGTTATCTATGTAAATCTTGTCTGTCTGACTATAAGCTACCTTCTGGCAATTAATCTCACAAGCTAATACTTTGATGTTAAAAAACAAGTTGTGTGTGTTTATTTGTTTTAAATTTGCTATGCTGTGGCTTCATTGAGTGTCTCTGTCATAAGAACAGATGAAACCTGTTACTCTGACTCTGAGCAAGTGACTTCACTGCCAATAATTTTAATAGTTTTATCTTGTTATCTTGTTTAAAAAAAAAAACAAAACAAAACAAAAAACAACAACAACAAAAAAAACCCACCAAAGATGCAAACATAAAAATACAGCTCCAAAATTCAGGTGCTGCGGGTATGCTGGAGGGAACTGTGAGGTTAAAACAGCTGTATTTTATGAAATTCTGTTTGGTATGGCACTTTTCCTTATAAGGACCAATGACCAATTGTTTTGATTATTTAGAAGGAAAAAATTCCATGAGAACTGTTACTGAAAATGACTAACTTGGCATTTGTGATCTGTCGCTCTCTTACAACATTTGATGCAATACTGAATTTAAGATAGCTGAAACATCCAGTTATCTGCTCAGTGCTTCAGCTGTTCCTATGTGACCTATTTATTTCATTTTCTTGTAAATTGCCAATGATATCTGTAAATAAATACTCCTTTTTGTAGTGATGTCTTCTAAATATCCAGGCCTTTGTAAATCCAGAACAGCCTGTGCATCTGATAGAAATCTCCAAGACTCGGTTTGCGATGCACAGTGATGTACAGGCTTTGGCAGCAAGGAGCTGAAGTGATTCCTTGGGCTTTGCCACCAGAGTAGGGAAGGCTTGGAAGGAGGAGTGTGGCTCTGCAGCTGCTCATGTGCAGTGAGGCTCTGAAAGAGCACGGTGGTTCGGGCAGCACTGTAGAAACTAGGGATGGATGGGTCTTGTTGTGAGAGGAGGGAAGACTTGACAGAGAAGTAGGCTGGATTTGGTTAAGTAGTTTTGTTTCTTTCTTTGAGCAAGGACTGGAAGTTGATAAAAAGGTGTAAACTGATATGCCTTAGATATGAGCTGCTTTTCTCAAAGTTGCAGAGGGGGATGTGAGAGGGATGGGACCGGGACTTAGCAGATCTGAAATGTTCATATCCATCTGACCCATTCCTTTGGGTCTGAGTGGCTACAGAAGATGCTTGGATACAGTAATTACCGATCCATTTGTGTTACCTGTTAGGGTAGGCTCTTATAGGTAGTGGATGAGGAATAACCCATTGTGGGGATTTATTTTAAATTCTTTTTTTTAAATTATGATATTTATTATGATATTCTTCCGAGAAATTGAAAAAGATTTTTCTCTAACAAACAGAAGCTGCATGCAAAATTCACTGCATTTTCCATTCTTTACTTCTCTTTTCCTTTTGTAAGTAAGGAAACACAGGATTCACTCAAGCAGACAATAGAAAAGATTGTCCCTTTGTGAACTTTAAAATGGATAAAACGAGAAATTCTTTCTAGGCTGATGATTACTGAGAAATAATTAACAAATCCAATTCACTATGTCTTAGTCCACAGCAGGATGTTACCTTGAATACAGTGCAGTTCCTCTTACAGCATCGTGTGTCCGTGCTGGACTGAATCCTCAATGTTGTATCACAAAGGACTACTTACAGTAGCAAATGCTTGTTGTGGTGAGCTGGGCTCCACTCAAGGTTTCTTTGGGTTGATCACTTATAATGCACTGGAGTTTTTATTTCTTCCCACTTGGCTCAATACCCATGTCCTGCTTTACTCCAGGATCATTCTGAGTAGAGGTAGATGCTCCATGCATGTTGGCAGGCAGGCAAGAGTGCTGCTTTTTGTGGTGGAGGTTGTAAGAAAGTTGGTTATAATAATCGATTAGTTTGGAAGAATCTGCCAAGGCTCTGGTGGCCTCCAGTCCATATGTGACTGAACCTCCTTGGATATGAATCGTTATGGGATGGACAGGCACAGGTCACTACCCACATAAATGACAGAGAGAAAACACACCTGGACCTGGCCTCGGGAATGAATCAGCACAAGGGACCACAAAGGATATAGCAGAAGACAAAGAAACTCAACAGGATTCTTGATCAGTGCCCTGCTCAGGGCTGTGGTTTTGCAAGTGACATTGCCACCAAGTCCAGGATTGAATTATTTTTTTTTCTCTCAGATGATACACAGTGCCACAACAGAAGCCTGAGGTAAATGGGTAAAAAAAAAAAAAAAAAAAAAAG
>VYXF01012751.1:323625-374464 GCA_013397295.1 Polioptila caerulea
AAAAAAAAAAAAAAAAAAAAAAAAAAAAGAATAAAAAAAAAAAGGAAAGAACAGAAAAGAAAAGAAAAGCATAAAAAAGTCAGTAGCCTCACCTATACCGTAGTGTCCTCCTGGCCTGGGTCTGCCACAAAGCACTGTGTCTCCTCAGCTGTGAACAATACCCGAGAAATGGCTACAGGATCCTGTGGAGGTTGGAGGAGGAAACTGATCTGGTAAGTATTGCATGCCCTGTTGCACAATAACTTCACAGGAGGGTTTAAACTACTTTTTCTGGAGCACTGCTCCATCATTCAGGTAGCAGCCTTTCCCTTGCCATTTAACCTAGCCATTCTCAAACTTGTGTCAGAGTCCTGTTTTATTTATTTTCTGTGAGTTCCTCATCCACACACGTGTGCTGTCACTCACTGACCACCTCTAAATTTCTGCGCTCCAGCTACTGTCCCTCCATCCTTTCATTTCTTTTTCTCTCTTATCCAGAGTATCAGCCTTTACTCTGGGTATCCCCTACCCCTCTCCCTGGTCTTTACTCAGCTAGCCTTGTCTTCTTACCAGTCCAGCTGTACCAAAGGACTTCTCTGAAACTGTGTCAGCTCCCTGATACCTCCCATGTCTTCTCCTTCCTCTTGTTCTCTGTGTTCTGTACCCTCTGTGTAAAAGACCCATTTCCTGAGGAATAGCATCAAGTTGTCTTAGCTGTCCAGATCAGTTATCCTCACTGTCCCAAACCCTGCAACTCTGTCCCGTACCTGCCTTGCCCTGTTTGGAAAGCCTGGAGATCTCCAGACAGAGAGTGCTGACCCTGCTCTCCCGGTGTTGATGTCGCCATGGAGCTCACTGCCCGCTCCCTGCCTTGGGGGCCCTGAGGCTGTGGGGAAGGCTGGAGGGAGCCCAGCCCAGTTAGGCACAGCAAGGAGCTGCCAGTGCCAGCTGAGATGAAGCCATGGCATGGCTCACCTTCATGCTCCCTGGAGCTCCGCTCCTCATGTTGGGTGCAAGGAGAGAGAGTTTGTAGGGTGGAGGGAGCCATGTGTTTGGGGGTGTGCACAGACTTAGAGAATGGATGGTGTTGTATGGGACTGCTTCCTCCTGCTGCTGCCTTTGTGACATGCTTCAGCTTAGCAAGTGTTGGTTTGCCTTCCTCCCAGTCAGTGACTGTCACATCTGTGCTGCTGACTCACGTTTTGTAGTTTGTCCAGTACCTGACTCCACAATTGCAAGTGCTCTTGATCACACTTTTTGATGCTTTTGCATTCTTTCTTTTTCACTCTTGTTCCCCTCAGTGAAATGACATCTTCGCATCAGTCTTACTTCAAAGCTTTAATGATATATTTCTTTGCTGTGCCAAGTCCCAGATATGATTCACACTTTTCTGCCTCCTTTCTCTACTGATTTGATCTCTCATTTCCTCCTTGCTAATCACAGCCTTCCCCAGCTTTGGTTATGCTGCCCCCCTGCTCCAGACCTTAGTCATGCTCAGAGTGTTTATTCATCCTAGAGCTGTCTCAAATACAAAGCTGTGCTGTTGCAGTTTCATTACTGTGCTCAATCTTCACTCAGGGTGCAGTACACAAAGAATTTTGAACTGTGTTGCTCTTCTAAATCTTCTGTGTAGTAGAATGAGCTCGTGTAGATCTAAAAGCTGCAACAGGAATTTTTTACCTTTGTGATGTATTTTACAGTAATTTTCAGGAGCCATAAAAAGAGTGAAAATAGTGTGTAAGAGGGAGGTTAGACACAAGAAGTGCCCATAAAGGAGGTGCCAGGTTGTCGGTTTTGGATTGGGTTTTTTTCCCCCTCCAAGGAAATGCTCCTCTAACAGTCCTGGATGAAGCTTATTGATAGATAACCTTGCAGTGCATTATGACAGTTTGCCTGTTGTCTTTATAAATGAGGTCCTTAAGTGTCCCAGAAGTTTGTTAGGGAGTGCTATCCTTTAGCATAAGGACAGCTAGTTTCCCATGTATGCAGTTAAATATGTAATGTGTATCAGTTTTTTCTTTAAAAACAAAACAAACAAAAAATCAACAAACAATCAAAAGCAGAACCCTTTATACTCAAATTCCCTATACAACACTGTCTGACCATTTCAAGTTTTGAAACAATAGCAACCAACTTACCCCATTACGTATGTCTCAGAAAAACCTACAACAGCATATGTAGTATGTGGAAGTAATTTGGAAAGCATCTTGCAGTTTTGCAGGGCACACAGTGAAAAGAGAAACTGGGAGAAAAGAATCTAAATGTGGTCATGAGGGAAGAAACTAGTTAGCAGTACTAAAATAGACTTGTAATGAGTGAGGTGACTAGTAACATCTTTATTTTTTCTGATTTCTCTTAGCACATAAAAAAGCTGCAGCCCATGTGAAGAGGGGAATTAGTAGCTAAAAGATAGCCATCAGATTTCAGAAGATAAACAAAAGGTGGATCTGTACCTTGAAATTGTCAGCTCAGCAAAGGCAGAGTGGTGAAAGGAGAGTTTCCTGGAGAACCCCCAGAAGATTGTGATGGATAATGTGTTTCTGGAAGGGGGACAAGAAACAGGTAGTACAAAGGTGCTAAACCTACAAACCAACAAAACACTGGTCAAGCATTTTACGTACCCTGCAAAACACAGACAGTATTTCAGATTGAGACCACTGTATCAGCTGAGTTGAAATGTTTCCTGACAATTCTGATTCTTGTGCATACTATCTAGAGGAGCACTGTGCAAGACTTGCTTTGTTTTTAAGGTAGTTATTTTTCACTGAAAATAATTCACCATCACCTAAATCAGTAAATAAATTCATGTGCCTAAACATCTGTCTGAAAAATTAATTGAACACACAACTATTCTAAAATTCCTCTCTTCAAAACTTCTTAAAAATAAAATTAAACTAAACATACCTTTTTGACTGCAAATTTTTTGCTAGCCTAGAGCTACTTTCCCACAGCGTTCAAGGAGCTCAAGCGCCTTGTTGGAGAGCACTTTAGAGGAAGACATTCTCCGGGATTCACAAAAGCATCTCTATTTCATGTTTCCATCTGCCCTCCAGGATTTTTTCCCATAACGTGCATGAAACATTGATGCATACCATACAGTCATAAGACTATTTTTATTCTGTCTTTTTTGTCACCATCTTCCTTCCACCTTTCTGGAAGCCTGCCCTACTAGCAGTTTGCAGCTGTTCAAGGCAAAGTCTTGCATGTGTTTTTTCTCGCATCACTTAATGCAGGCTTGAAATCAGGGAAGCTACTAAGTTGCTTTCAAAAAAGATAGCTTATAACTGGCCTTAGACTGTGGAGAATAAAATTTAAATTTCAGGACATCAGGGTCTTTCTTCATAGATCACTTTGTGTTAGTGAATGCTCACTGTGGTAAACTGTGTCCGGCAAGGCTGAGAAGGTCTTAAGCCAGTTTGTTTGGAGGTGGAGCTGGGACAGAGTAGGGCAACACATTTGCATTTCACAACCTGCTTCTGTGACAGCAAGGAGCCCTATCCTGTCCCTTGACATGACATGGAGAAACCTTCTGCTACTGTCAGCCTTCCTGACTTGGTTGTCCTGCCAATAACAAGATGATTTCCTTATGATTTAATGGTGAAGTTGTTTGGTGACCACGTTGTTACAACATTTTATCAGGCTGACAGGAGCTCCCAAAATGGTTGTCTGTTGGTGCAGCTCCAGGACAAAATCTGTGTGGAATTCTAGCAGATTCTGGCTTTGCTGCCTGAAGCTGATCCAGTCGTTGCTGCCGGTCACCTGAATCAGAATATTGTCATCCAGGTGGCTATTCTGGGTGCTAACCACCCACCTTATCTCCCACTGCAATGTTCGGTTGTGTAGCTCTAAATTATGCATGACTGCTTTTAGTTGTTCACTGATCTGGCAGAATTCTTATGCATTGAGATGTGCATCCCAAATTGCATTGCACGGCATCCCAGTGCTCTCTGGAGCAGAATACTCAACATGCCAGATGGGAAATGGGAACAAATGTGGAGCTGTGCACTTAACCTCATTCACAAGGATGCTCTCTCTCATAGCAACAGGGCTTGTGGGGGCTCTGAGAAGTCACTAGTCAGAGTTTAGGTGTGTGCTGACAGCATTGCACAAAGCTGGTACATGAACAGAGTCAGAAATACATTCGGTGTCTGTGCTGTGCAGCTTCAGAAAGGCTCACTGGTTACACCTTTGAAGAGGGATTTGCTTTGGTATTACCTGAAGTATTTTGCATTTTCAGTTAGCCTTCCCCAAGGCTTTTGTGTTTTAGCTCATAAGGTCATTGATACCATCATCCAGCCTCACAGTTGTAGCAGTAGTAGCAAAAGCAATCCTGGCTAAATGTAACAAGTTCTATTTACTGAAAAGCTACAATAATCTATGAAGTATTTTCTTTTCAGATAGAACAGCAGTTCCTTGACTGTAGGTTGAATTGGAAGTGACTGCTTGGAAATTAGTCACTCTTTCTTGCTTATTGCCTTTCTTTGAGGGCTGGAATAAGGCAGAGGAAACGGCAACCAGGATCAGCATTTTAGTTGGAATAGCTCCAACTAATAATATGGTTAAAAAAAATCCAAGGTTACAAAATAGCAGTGCTAAACCCTGTGGCAGTGTTTGCCCCCAGGCAATGTTTTTTAGGCAGTGTGACTCTGGGCAGGACTGGATTTCTGCCACAGGCTTTACACTACTGCATGGTTGCCACCTATACCCAGGGTATAGGTGCCACCTATATTGCCACCTATACCCAGGTGTTATGTGGTGGGGAGACTACACTGTCTCTCAGTCACTTTATATCTGCCCTGCATGAATTGTCTTTTGGTTCCAGAATTGATCTTCCCAACCATCTAGTGTAGCATGAGGGAAATGAGCTCCTGTGAAAGGCCTTGTCCTAGAACAGTCCTTGCAGCTTCTGTGAGGTATTGAGATTTTTTTCAACCACCAACTTGCCCCTCTTATTTGAGCTTGTGTTAACTAGCAGGACTAGAGCACCAGAAACCATTTTACTTGAATGATACCTGAAACGGTTAAAACCATCTTTAGTTATGATTTGTTAGGATACTGTCTCAAAAAACAAAACTTGTAACACCTATCCACTCTATTTATGCTCCGCAACCTAATTACATTGTCTAAATGGTACATGCTCAAGTATTCAGGTTCAGAAAAATCTTCTGAAATGCAAGTATGGAAAATCATGGTTTCAGGGGTTGTCTGGGCCAGGCAGGCCTGTACCAGGCAAATCTGAAATCTGTATTTGGTTGGTAGATACTGTAATAAAGCATAGAATTGGTGGCCGACTGCATAGGAATGATAATTTGAAAGAAGCATTTGTGAGGAAGTCCTGTCTTGGGGAATTGGAGTTCTTGGGAGGCATCAGCAAGAAGTAAAGATGTTCTGGTTCAAAAATCGAAGTGAACTTTATAAGACGTTTTAAGGGGAAACTAAGATATCAGAGAGGAGGTCTTTGCACAAGTAAATGACAGTTTAAGAGGTACAGTCAAAGGGTAGAAGGTCAGTTCTCAGTTAGAGAGTCCCAGTTAAGTTCCACAGAGATCTGTGGAACATGTTTGTGAATGGTATCAGTAAGGAGATGAGCAGTTGGATGAGCAACTTTGCTGTGAAGAAGAGAGCTAGCTGTGGAGAACAATGGAGGGACAATAAAGTGCTGAGGACTATGCAACAAAATGGGTGATAAGATTCAGTGTAGATAAATTATGATGATAACTAAGGAGGATAACTGGGCAGAACAATCCCCCTTATATATTAGATTATGAGTTTAAGCTGAGTATTACCATTGAGGAGTAAGATTTGGGAATTGTGATTGGTGATCCTGTGAGATCATGAACTCATTGGTCACCAAAACACAATCCAAATATTAGAGTAGAAATGTACAGAATAAATTTTGAGAATGTCATTGCAAGAGTGTATGTTCAAGTTGCTTCCAAGTGCTGTGTGTATTTCTGGAGCCTTCAAAGGTTTATTAGAACTGGAAGAAGCTTCGAGAAAGTCAGTAAGGATGATGAGCTATATAGAGTGGCTTCCATTAAAGAACATGTCTGTAAATTGGGACTTTAGTCTGGGAAAGGCATTAATTGAGGACAATGTTGTGGACATCTGCAGGGCAAGGAAGATGAAGACTGCCTTTCAAAACAAAAGCATGCACAGTTAGGAGGGAAGGCAGATTCAGAGCCTTCAAAAACAAGAGGTTCTCCATGAAATCCGCAGTGGAGAGACCTGTGGGATGATTTGTCAAACATATGTTGTAGACATTATAAAAAATTACACAGTTTCCAGGAGAATCATGGACTATTGCTTGGAAGGGTGATGTGCTCCAAGTTGCTAAACAGAAACCACATATGGTTCAGAAAGTCCCCAGCGCCAAAGGAGTGGGTGGTCTGAAGAGAATCAGAGAAATATCACACATCTGTGACCTGTTCTGTACTTTTGGCTATTACTGAAGATAGAATACTGGCCCAGATGTAGCACTAACCTTGCTTGCACATCCACACTCATTTTAAGGCGTCTTGTGACAAAGGAAAGTACTTTTCCTTAAAAATATCAAATTAGTTCCTGACCATATTAGTGTATAATCTCATGCACCTTTAGGTTGTGTGTTTGTGCTTGCATGTGCATCTACAGGACTTGCTTTTGCATTTTATTATAAAAATAGCATGGAACTATATGCAGATTAGATTGTGACCAAAGTTTGTTTTTACAAAAGCATCATCACTTCAAAAACGGGGACAGATTATTCTTGAGGAGGAGGGGTGGTGGTAGTGCTGCAATTCCAAAACACTTCCACAGGTTTTAAAAGTTCTTTCAGTAATTACACTAACAGTGTTATTTGTATCACAGTCTCTCCAAAGTCTTTAGAAAAACATCTATGCCATAGAGATTCTTAAAAAGTCCATAAAACCACAATCATCAGATGGGTTAGCTCTAGGCAGCTCTTGTTTCCTTTAATTTAGTATATAACCAGGAATCCTTTGGAACATTTAATAACCAAAACTGAGCTCTCAAGATTTAAAGTGGACCTAAGTAATCTGAAACATGGAAAGCCCACAAAGAGATGCTGGATGGTATTGTGATTTTTTTTTTCTTTAAATTACAGACTATTAGGTCATGCTAAAATAAACATTAATAAGTTCATGTTCTACTTTTCCAGAAACTTAAGGGGGAAAAAAAAGGGCAAGCATGATAGAATTTTTCTTCTATATTCTGAAAAAAAGTTATGTAATCCTCTTTCTAGTGTAGCATATTATAAGAATGAGTTACTTTCTAAAATTAAAAAGCTGATTGTCCAAATTTCATGACTCTAATACAGCTCTCAGAATTGCATAGAATTATGACCATGAAAAAAAGCATATTAAACTTAATAGTCATATCTATATAAATACCTATTTTTGTGTGATGGTTACTATCCCACAGGAATTTCTCCTCCAAGTACTTGCTTTATTAATTAATAAAACAGATGTTTACTACTGAAATCTGTGTATTTACTGCCCACAAGAAAAGAAAACTGTTTAATAATTTTAGTGCATTTGTTTCCATTGCTATCCAAATTTCAGGCTGGTTTGAAGAGATTGGGAATTTTTTCTGCTCAACTCTCTGCAGTTTCTGTAGGTTTCTCTGTTTTGTGGATGTTCAGAAAAAAACCCCAACTAAACAGCAAAGCCTTAAATAAAATCTAGTATTGATGAATCTTGTATTTTTCTATCTTCTGTATTATGTTCTTTACAACATAATCATCATTCTGCACACAGTAGATATTTGTAATGTGCTGTTACTAACAGTAGACTACAATGGTTGCCTGGTTTTAGTTTCAGTGGTTATGTTATTTCATTGTGTTCTAGATGTTAGGCTGTTTCCCTGAGGGGTGAACTCTTATGTGTGTTATTATCTCTAAGTCATTCTTATGTTTATATCTAAGATCGCTGAAGAGATATTTTCACTGTTTTGCCCACATCATTCCATTTTCCTGCAGCACCTTTCGCAGGCAGTTCTCCTGCTGCATGCCTGGATTTGGGGATTTGGTTGTGTCTTCCTGCAGCCTGTGCATGCTCTCACTGCTGTCCTACCATGCTCCCTCAGCCACCCCTCCACACTGTAGGCTAGAGCTTGAATCCTTGGACCGAGATTTCCCTGAACTGAGCTGTGTGCTGCAAGCAGGTCCTGAAGTTCAAGATAAGATAAATACAGCCTTGTATATATTTTTTTTAAAACCCACACAGCAAAACTGTCTGTTCTTTTGTGATTAGTTTGCATGTATGTGCATTCTCCCTTTACACGGAGCACCACTGGGCCACAGGGCCAGTGCCTCCATCTTTGAATGGTTATTTGCAGCAACTGTTGTCTGAAAACACAGAAGGCCGAGTGGCATCACCCACCTCTCAGTGCCATCTCATCCCACTGGGGCCTCAGTGCTGGGCCCCTTTGTCTTTTCAGATCTGTCTGTCAGTCTGTGAGAGAAGAGGAGCTGTAAAACATTGGCTGATTCCCAGCTGCCCTCAGGTGGGAGCCAGCTCTCCCATCTCACTGCCTGCCATACAAAAGGCCACAGTGCCAGAGACAGGGCTCTGGGGGCTGAGATCTGTCCCTCCTGCCATTTGGCTGAGCCTCATTTTTGGACAGGTGTGCCTGATGCCTGTACATGTTGCTTGGTGTTCAAATCTCTTCCAAATTACATAAAAAAGCAGAGAGAAAATTAAATTTCACTTTAAGAAAGTGCAGGTGTGAGCCTCTCCTGGCCTAGTCAAGATGTCATGGCCAAACTCACTTTTGTGTTGTCTCACCCTCGCAATGCCCATTCTTCATTTCTGTCCTCCAGCATCAATGCCTCAGCTTGAAGAATGTAGAACCACCTAGAGACCTTCATTGCCCCTTTCCCCTTCCACCTCTATTCAGCCAAGAACAAATGGGAGATGATCAGCACCTTCCTACCGAGGCCAGGATTCTCTTTCTCAAAATGGGCAAAGGTGACCAGGCTCCTTCAGCTGTCTCTTTTAAAAAAAGTGACATGCTGTTCAAATAAATGCAGGTCAAATGGCCTTCCAAGTACAAGCAGGGATGTAGACCCCTGAATCAGTCAGAAGACTTGATTTTAATTCAACTTGGAGAAAGGCACCCCTAAAGTTATCAATCCTTCAACATCTTTGCATGGATTTGTCTTACCTGCTTGACTGTTTCCATTGGTGGGATCAGCTTCTCCATCTGAGATCCTCCCTTATGGAAAGCTGTTTCTCTCTAATAGGGACCTCTGAAAGCCACAGGTGGGAAGCTGGATCTTCTGCTGCCTGCAGCTACTCTGAGTTAAAGCTTCTGCTGCAAAAAATTTGGTGTTTTTCTACAGAGCTAGTCAGACCTCCAGCTCTCTCTCTGTGGCCCGTACAAGTGTGCAGTCGGCACGTTGATCCTTGTTGATCCAGGAAGGGTGTCTGAGCCTTGCAGGGCTGCAGGTCCCAGCATGCTGTCCTGGAGCAATGCAGGCACCTTGCCACTTCTGCCCTCAGCCCCTTCCAACAGCTATATCAGCAGGAGGATTAAATCTGCTCCCCCACAAAGTGGAACTGCCTAGTGAGAGGCTTGTGTGTAAGCCCACAGCACAGGGAAAGCCTGAGGAGGCTCCTTCTTTGGTTGCCTTAATGTGGAGTTAGATTCCTTCATCTTCAGGAGCTCTGGCAACATTTGTGCCATTTTAAGAGCCCCAGCTGATGGGGGTGAGGTTTGTAGTTGGAGTCATAGAACAGTTTGGGTTGGAAGGGACTTTAAAGATCGTCTGGTACCAGTCCTCACGCCATAGGCAGGGACCCCTTCCACTAGACCAAGTTGCTCAAAGCTCCAGCCAACCTGTCCCCTTGAACATTTCCAGGGATGGGGCTCCTCTGGGCAACCTGTTCCAGTGACTGCCTGTCTACAAGTGGAGGTGCTGTCTGACAGTCATTTTGGCTCTTCTGTGAGTGGCTACATTAGCTGTCTCTTGCTGATGATTTCACCAACTCAGCTCCCCCAGCTGTCCCTGATTGCTCCAATAGAGCAGATCTCATTTGTCAGTACTTTTTAGTCAGATGACTGTTTGTCAGTACTTTTTAGACTATTAGTCACCTTGTACAGGAAAGAGGAAAAATCATTATTTAATGCTGGGGTAATGGTGGCTCTTCCAGGTTCACAGGCAATAGAGGCATCAAAAGTCATCTATTGTCCTTTACTCTGAATGGGTCTTTACTGTTGGCAAACCTGAGAAGGTTGGACTGGAGCATCCTGAGATTACTTTGCTCCATTACCAACATGAGCAGCAGAACCTCCTTGCTTCTTTGGGTTGCACTTGTTCATCCTCTTTCTTCCTCAACGAGGATGCCAGTCGGTGTTTCAGCTTTCCAGCCCTCACGCCACAGTTCAAGCTAGGACATCAGCTCTTGCCCATGTATTTCTCTCCCATGCCCCTGCTCCCTCTCATCAGCCACAGCAAACCTTGCCAGCTCCCGTCAGATCCCTGGGGTGGGAGCAGGGGTGTGGGAGCAGCAGGGGAGAGGGAGGTGCCACCTGCCCGAGCAGCGCGCTGGGGCGGTTGGGTTTGTGCCGCAGTGTCCGTGGGAGCTGCCCCTTGCTGGCCCTGCCAGGCAGACAGTGCTGGGCAGGGCGCTGCTGGGGAGCCCTTGGCCTCGTGCAGAGCTGGCCGGGTGCACAGGCACAGCCTGGACGGACATAACTGACTTCAGAGGACTTGGTCCTGTCCGTGTGAGTGCGTGCTCACCTGGGATCTGTGCGGACAGCACTTCTTAAAGAATCACAGTTTCCGTAGGGTAAGTAACTGCTTTCCGTTTTGTTTCCATAAAGAAATATTTAAAACCCCCAATGACTCTAATGCTATTAACTCCTTACTGAGTTCTGCCATTGTTATGATTCTGATATTTCTAGGACCCTTCCTTTGGTTTAAAACTGACTGATTTCAGGAATTGTAGCTAGATTTGCTGTTTTATATAAAAGGCAAAATGACAAATACTATGTTCTCAGTGCTGTGTTCTCATTATTGCTCTTTTATTTTGAAAGAAAATAAAACCATTAAAGTGTTGTTTGCCTTCACTGTGCTTAAACGGTCTTAACTATGAAATGCAAGTTAGGAGGAGGAGGAGGATTATTGGTTATATTTCTGTATTGACTTCATTATCCTTTTAGTTGAGATATCAAATGCTTTGAAATATTTTCAAGTGTAACTATTTTATCAGATTTTTAAATAGGAACTGTGAATTTGGGG
This sequence comes from Polioptila caerulea, assembly GCA_013397295.1. NCBI lineage: Eukaryota > Metazoa > Chordata > Aves > Passeriformes > Certhiidae > Polioptila > Polioptila caerulea. Next base: position 334,850 of record VYXF01012751.1, read on the forward strand.
AAAAAAGTGTTACTCTTCTTAATATTAAGAAGGAATAGATTCTTTTGTATTTATATTTTATATTATTTATCTTCCACATAAGGGTTTTGAGGCACTTTTTTGGGGGGGTTGAAATTCAAATATTCTCTAACCTGAAATTATCGGGGTGTTTGGAGACTTAGCAAAATTAGTGCTTCACAAAGTCTGGAAGATCTGGTAAATTGTAAGAATTCTAAGAATTCTGACAAATTAGAGAAGTTGTATTTTGTTACTAGTGCCCAAGTGGGCTTTGGGCACATGCATGTGACAATGCATTTTGCAGTGTGATGCTTCTCTGCTTCATGTGGAGAATACTTCGAACTTTGTTATTCATTAAAAATTCTTCCTACCTCATCTAGGTGAAAAGCTTAATAATGCATGACTATAAGCAGTTACAAGGAGGATGGTACATCTTTGTCCAGTATTATGCCTCAGACACATTCTAACCCCAAAGGCTTTTGAGAAAGGTGGTCTAGAAATCAGCATTATCATGGACAACTTTTGTCTTCTGTGCATAAGGAAAAGTCTTTTATCCAATAGCATGCTTACTGTTGCAAAGCATAGGAATTATTTTGTCTTTTCACTTAATCCTGTCAAATGGAGTAAATGTTTTCATTATTTGTACAAACATAGCCCCTTTTTTGTGTACATTGTTGAGCTTTTTACATATTAATGGCCCTGTAGAAATTGAGATCCCTCTAATTGTATGTGTAGCATTGTCCTCACGTGGATCCACTGCCTTGTCCTTTTGCTGTATTTGTAAGGTAATGAATGAGAGTACCTGACTGTCCTCCTTCATTCGCCTCAAAATTTTATCTACATCTCGTGTTTGTTTATTTACTTCTTCCAGTTGCTTTATTTTCCCCTGATTCCATAGTCCTTCCATGTCTCTAGAGGCCTGTCTCTGAGAGCATCTGCTTTTTGCTAGAGCAACTTTGGGTGTGTGGTAAGCGTTGAGGACTCAAAGCATTTAAAAGAAAACGTTAAATGCCACTGAGAGGACTTTATAATATCTTAACAGGATTTGTTGAGGGTCTTTTTTCCAAACAGGAGATAGTCTGTAAATACGAATAGTGGAGGAACTAAGTCCATGAGGACTTAGTCGATTACATCGATGTGTCTGTCTTAAATATTGTCTGCTTAACAATAGTAGCACATTTGTAGCACCATCTGGGGAATGAAGCTCTTGCTTTGTGATAGTGGAAGATATTGAGATGGGCATTGCAGGGGAATGGATTTATGAGGGTCTTGCTGGGAGAGGAGGTAAGGAGTCATCAGCGTTTTCTCCCTTAAACAAAGTGATTTGGGGACCCCAAAGAGTGAAGGTGAGGGTTGTGCTCATTAGTTGAAAACAGAACTTTTTCTTTGAGTACTGGAGCCTTTTCTGCCTCCTGCCTGTATGTACAAAGCCCCATATAAATGTTCCTCAGCCATCAGAGAGCTTCAGTCAGAGCTGAAGCACTTCTGACATGAATAGGTGTTTAGGGACACCTGTTTGCTCACATTCATGCTCACCAACAGAGGATGCTGGGGCTGTGCAGAGCTGAACTCGGTATCAAAAAGAAGAATGATTTCTGGAATGAGTGGGAAGCCAAAGGGAAAACGTTTTGTGTGGGGGGGAATGTTACGTTACTACAGGGCTCCTGCCAAACAGCTTCAGCCTGCTGTGGGGTATAAGCACTGTTTAGGGCTTTGCCCTTGCACAGCTGGCAGAATTGGACAGGATAAACCTCCCCATTACAATGAGGCGCTGAACATGTTTTCTGTGTATACCTGTGTCATCAGGAGGCCTTCTAGCAAGAAAAGGAAGACCTGCTGCAAATTTATGCATGGATGATGGCAGGCGAAAGGGAGATACAAGGGAAATTCCAAAAAGGCCCTCTCAGTTTGCTCAGGCATACCCAGACTTGCCCTCTTGTGGGATTTACCTGTAGCATGTTCATCATTGAGAGGTTTTATTATTTTTTTTAAATTAATTTTATTTTCCTTTGCAGGTCACCTTTTAAGCTGCTATTTCCTGTATAATTAAGCAGAATGAAGGCATTAGGTTCTAGTAAAGTTGGGCCTAATCCAGAATCTTCTCTTATTCAGTCCTTTCTGAGTAAGAAACTCAAGTCTGGGCCCAGCATTTCACACACATTTCGCTGTTACATCTAAATTATTTGTGGTCTGTGGATTTTTTTTTTTTAACTTTATGAAAACTCCTTTGCTTTTGTCTAATTTTATCTCTTTATGTGTCACTGTCCAGCATAGCATTAGTTGAACTTATGTAAGTATACTGCAAATTGAAGTGCATAATTGCTACTGATAATGCAAGAATGATTCCTACAGTTTATCATTAACAGTATATAATGTTCTGTGCATGGGTTGGATCTGTCCCTTTTAACTTTTCCTCTCTGATTCTTTCCAATCCCTGGTCTTGCTGCATCACAGCCTTTATGGATACACTGGTTTCGCTGGAGTCTAGTCCATTGTTCCTTTTGTTTTTCAGACCAGTAAAAATGGGAAGTACTGGATTCTGGTTTCCTCCAAGAAGAGTCAGCGGAACTGGTTAAGACCAAAATCTGAGGACTTTAGTGGGCAAACATCAGGTGTGCATTGAACAGAGGCTGCTTTAATCCTGCTTTAAGTACATGCTTCTTTAAAAATAGTATTATATATAAGCTTTTGTGTAATATGTTTGTTATATTTGATACTGCATATAATCATTCATCCTGCAGTTGAGAAAGCACCAGTAAGAATGTGGATTTTAAGTGATAATATGTTGAGACACAAGCAGGCAATATTACTCATAAAATTCTTTCAGCTGGTCTTTGGAAAATTTAATATTTGAGGATCAGTGTTTTTAATTTAATATTTGAGGATCAGAAAGTTTTCTCTTCATTGCTCAGTCAATATATCCACACCCCAAAAAAAGGGAAAAAGGTGGTTATCTGGTATTCAGAGATCAATACTGACGTTCTTAATTGCCTCACCTATTGAGAAGTGATACTGAGATAATAGTGCATATGTGTTTTTTAATAAAACGCTGTCGCTGTCAAAGATTGGATCCACACTATATTTGTTCTAAGGATGCATTTTTAAGGACACTTAAGCACAGTTCAAAGTCAGCTTAATTAGTTTTGATCGTAGAGGAACAAAACCCAAATTCTTTGTCTCAGTGAATGTTCTGACTGGTACAGCAGCTAGGTTACCTGATATTTTGGGGAAGGTAACGATAATGTTTTATTGGCCTGAATATAGGATGGTCTCCAGCCTGAGGTGTGATCTTTACATTGAGAAAAGGAGAGAGAAGTTGTCAGATGTTAATTTGTTAAGCTTAATATGCTGTTTCACAACAAAGGCTGCTTCTGATATCACATCAGATTCTGCAGAGCACTGTTCTGCATGGCCTCATATCCCGCATGTCCCCAGCTTGATGCATGTTCAGTTCCTTCCCACCCACCCCAGTGTTACCCTCTCCTCCTCTCCTCAGATATTCCCAATGCCTCCCAATGCACTCCCTGAGCCTCCCTAGCCCTACATTTCCATCCTGCTTCTGTCCACTCTCCCTCCCTGTGGTTCGTCCTCCTTCCCTGTGTCTTTCTTGCTGTCCCTGCTTCTCTTGTCACTCTCTGGGCACAGAGGCCACTTGCTGAGCTCTGGACCCTGCATGGCTGAAGTAGCACCACTGTCATGCAGCAGACTGGGGGCTGTCCCCTTGCCTTTCCTGCTAATCCTGCCTGCCCTGTCTCAGCCTAGGAATGGATCTGGCGGGGGGGGCAGAGGGGCTGGATCCTTTGTGCCCTGTTGGGGCTGTAAGTGTGCCCTGGCCATGCAGTGAGGGCTGTGACTGCTGTGCTCTCAGCTCTGTCTGCTGGGTCTCAGGCAGGTGCCTGTGTGCTATAAAAGTACCCTGTGCAAGTGTAGGTCAGGTTGCAATTTTTTTCTCCCCCCTAAACTTCGTTTGTCAGGGAAGATTAGACTAAAACAAAATTTCATTCTACATTCAGGCCAATATGCATTGAAGACCAGTGTGTTCATTAACAGAAGAACAAAATTAATTTTATTACCGGATTCTGATTAAAGCCTATATGTAGAAAAAATACCTTGCAATCCACAGATATATCACAACTTTGATGTGAATCAGACTTTCCTTTTGATTACATTGGTGGCTTCATTGAAGTCTTTGGAACTGGTCTTCATTTACTTTGATTGAAGAAAATTATTGCTTCTAGGTCTCCAAACAACTGTTCCTTATGAACTAGAATTAGTGAACTAGCTTGTTGGTTATGAGACAGAAAGTAAAATTAAGCTGATTCTTTGAAGACCTGTGAATTTTCCCACTCATGGAACTGGTGTCTCCAGGCTTCATCCCACGAGTGGGAATGAGTTTGAGAAAATCTGAAATCAAGAGAGTCCTTAAAGAAATGCCTTTTCTCTCACTAGGTATCTTTAAAAGAAGTTAACGTTTCCTTATAAAATTTAAGGGAATATGGTGGTCTTGCAAAACTGCTTGTTTAAAGGAGGTAGCATAGTTTAACTTGTCATTCAAGAACTTCAGTGTTGAAAGGAAGCAGATTTCCATCTTGGGATGCCAGTACTTCTCTCATCCTCTGAAGACAAGGGAAAATGAGGAAGTGGGAGGAAAAGGCTTAGACAAAGACATACTCTGTATACACATTTCAAATGGAGATCTCAGGTTGAGGATTTCTTAAAATGCAGACATTAAAGAAGCACTTCCCCTTCATCCTCTCCCTGCTTCTGCTGTCCTGCCATGCACTGAGGAAAACAGGCTTTCCTTCCTTCTCGCTTTCTCCCAGGACCCTGCTGGGGCACTTGCAAGGACCCTGTAGTTTTCCCCCTGCACACCTGGGTGCTGCTCTCCGCTCCTCTCTGGAGCAGTTGGCTCCCTCCATCTCTGCTGAGCCTCAGAAGGGGTGTGAGGATGGCTAAGGCCCGGCCTCCCTCCCAGCCGGCAGGGGACAGCCCGGTTTGTTTTCCAGGGAGGTGGCGTTGGGCTGGAGCAGCTGCAGCCTGGTGGTGCCTTCCCGGCTCCAGCTGCCCAGCTCCACCTGTCCCAGCAGCTGCGGCTTCCCGGCCCTGCTGCCGGGGCTGCCCGGCCCCCGAGCCTGGCCCGGCCCCCGAGCCTGGCCCGGCCCCTGCCCGGCCCGGAGCCGCCCGGCCCAGCCGCCCCGCAGAGACCGGAGGGGACAGCAGCTGCCAGCCGCAGCACCGGGGCTGGGGGGTGCTGGCACTTTCAAGGGAGGAAGGCTAAATTTTGGGGCGTTCCAGCCCTCCCAAATGCTTGCATTGAGTGCTGTCCTGCTGTCCTCCTTGTCCCTGCTGCTGCAGATCTCACGCTCCACCCTTCCCACTATGGGTAGCACAGGATTGTGGTATCTATAGTAGCAGTTGTGCTCCAAGGATGAAGCCAAGCTGTCAGCAGCCCCTGACAAAGGAAAGCTGTTGAGTGCCCTGTGATGGCAGGTGCCCAGTTGCCACTATATGATACCAGATGACAAATTTAAAGCTTCTCACCCACAAGTCAGACACAAGGATCATGTCTTGCACCTCCTGACAGTCAAAGTGTCCAGTTTAGTTCACATTTTCCTATGCCACAGGGGCAGGACTTGGAGCCTCCATCCTGAGCTAACCAGAGTCTGAATGCTTACAGCCTTCATGTCTCAGAGGGTAGCATGAGGAGGGTGGGGGTCTCCAGCACTGGGCTGATAAAACCCTGATCTGTCTCATCTGACCCTAATCCATGGGACTTCTGTCATTCATAGATCAAGTCTGTTAGCAGAGGGTGAGTTTTCAGGAGAATTTCACCTGGTGTTAGGCATCATTGGCAGTGCATGCATTTTGCTAGAGTAGGTGCAGGAATCACGAGGAAGGAGGTACATCCAAAAGGGAACATGAGCTTTGCCCTCCATAGTGTCAGCATGGGTACTGCTGTGTTTTGTGCAGGTTTTCAAACATTTTGAGGCTTACGGACTTTCGCTCTGATGGTTGTGTGTGTGTGTGCGTGCGTGCATGTGTGCCTGGAGATGTCTGTGCAAACACCACAGGCGCAGCTGTAATTCCTTTGAAATCAGAAGCTGCCAAAAGGTGCCTGGGTAGGTAGGCTCTTTGCCTGATGCCTCCTGTAATCTGACAGAAACTTTGCTGTTCTCCATCAGGGCTTGAGGGGAAGGTTGTGAGGTGTGATTTCAGGGCATATGTGGATCTGTTCATCCTGAGCAATGCATTTTAAGAGTTGCAGCAAATAGTATAAAGAAACCTGTAGGTATTACATTAGACCAGCTGAACCTAACTTTATTTTTAAGTTTTATTCAGAAGCATCACATAGCAAGTAAACTTCAAAATCTAAGTTTAGTTACAAACTAGTTGTTTCTTATTTTTTTTTTCCAGTCCCCTTTTGCTTTCTTTTACGACCACATGAAACTTGAGAAGCCATCTAAAGCTAAATCATTTAGTGGAGTTGGGCAATTCCCAAGTGTCCAACAAGAAGGCCTGGTTTAGGCTGCGATGGCCACTGTCATTCCTGGTGATTTGTCAGAAGTAAGAGATACCCAGAAAGTCCCTTCAGGGAAACGTAAGCGTGGTGAAACCAAACCAAGAAAAAACTTTCCTTGCCAACTGTGTGACAAGGCCTTTAACAGTGTTGAGAAATTAAAGGTTCACTCATACTCTCACACAGGAGAGAGGCCCTACAAGTGCACACAACAAGACTGCACCAAGGCCTTTGTTTCTAAGTACAAATTACTAAGGTATTAAACTCTATTTATCTTTCAGATTATATTATCTATTTTATGTTGGCCGTGTTAAGCCGTGTAAAAGTATATATTTCTGTACGCCTTCAGCTGATTGCAGAGAGGATGTGTTAATTAATGTAGCCATTGGATTGTTTCTAGAATTCTAAATTACTTAAGTTTGCAAGCTAATGTCTTTGATTTTGTTTCTTAATTTGTTTTCTGCTTTTGTTTTCTGTTTGTTTTTGTTTTTGTTTTGTTTTGTTTTTAATGAGGGTAGAATTTTCGTTTGTATAAGGAATTGTCACAAGAAAAAGAGTATGGACTGAAAGTTCTTTGGCTATGGACTTTTACACGAGTACTTTCATACTTGCCCATATACCCCTGTTACAGTAGCTAAAACCCACCAAAACTAAAGTGTCAATTTAAGAGAAATGGCTCGCGTTTTGCTATATTTAAATTTGTCAAACTGTCTTTGTAGTGTCATGCTTTCAGTTAAAAGGTTCTGTTGCAAAGCAGCCCTTAGTGTAGTATTTAGCTGCCATTAAAAAAATGAGCACGTGTGTTTTTTGATCAAAATAATTACTTACAGAATATATCTGTGTTTAAAGGCATATGGCTACTCATTCTCCTGAGAAAACCCACAAGTGTAATTATTGTGAGAAAATGTTTCACCGAAAAGATCACCTAAAGAATCACCTACATACACACAATCCCAACAAAGAGGCCTTTAAGTGTGAAGAATGTGGAAAGAACTACAATACCAAGCTTGGGTTCAAACGTCACCTGGCTTTGCATGCTGCAACAAGTGGTGACCTCACCTGTAAGGTATGTTTGCAGACTTTTGAAAGCACAGGAGTGCTGCTGGAGCACCTAAAAACTCATGCAGGCAAGTCATCGGGTGGAGTGAAGGAGAAAAAGCACCAGTGTGAACACTGTGATCGTCGGTTCTACACGCGAAAGGATGTCCGCAGACACATGGTAGTGCACACTGGAAGAAAGGACTTCCTCTGTCAGTACTGTGCACAGAGATTCGGGCGGAAGGATCACCTCACGCGCCACATGAAGAAAAGTCACAACCAAGAACTTTTGAAGGTCAAAACAGAGCCAATGGACCTTCTAGATCCCTTTACCTGCAATGTTTCTGTGCCTATTAAGGATGAGCTGCTTCCAGTGATGTCTTTACCTTCCAGTGAACTGACATCAAAGCCATTTACAAACACTTTGCAGTTAAATCTCTACAACACTCAGATTCAGTCCATGCAGAGTTCTGCATCTGCACACCAAATGGTTGCCACGTCGTTACCATTGGGAATGCCTTGTCCAATAGATATGGAGTCTGTCCACCCTTCTCACCAGCTATCGTTGAAATATCCGCTCGGTACTACCTCATACTCAATTTCTATGCCTGAAAAAGAACAGCCATTGAAAGGGGAAATTGAAAGTTACTTAATGGAGTTGCAAAGTGGTATGCCTTCTTCATCCCAGGATTCTCAAGCATCTTCATCAAAACTAGGGCTGGATCCACAAGTAGGGCCACTGGATGATGGGTCTGGGGAAGTTTCCCTTTCCAAGGGCTCCGTTCCTATTAGTGAACCTCTAAACACCCCATCATTGGACTTTTCTCAGCTGTTCAACTTCATACCTGTAAATGGCCCTCCCTATAATCCTTCTGTTTCAGTGGGAAACCTCGGGATGAGTTACACGCAAGAGGAGGCACATTCTTCTATGACTCAACTTCCACCACAAACCCAGGATCCACAAGATCCTAGCAATAGTATAGGTCTTGGGTCTCTGCACTCATTGTCAGCAGCTTTCACAAGCAGTCTAAGCACAACCACCACCCTACCACGATTTCATCAAGCTTTCCAATAGGATGTACAAAGCTGGCTTGTTAACTGTCTATTTGTAGAAATGCCTTAGGTGACCATTTTTAACTTAGTGCCTACTATAAGACATTATAAATTCTCTGCTTTTGTACAGTACCAATCTCATGAAGCCAGTAAGAAATTTAAATTAACTTTTTTAAAATGTTTTGAAAGTGTTTATTCTCAGCTGTGTTTACTTTGGTTTGTTGTTTTTTTTTTTAACAGTCTCATTGTATTGTTTTCATTTTCACTGCCAATTTACACATTTTAAATGTTCAGTAGAAAGTCATCCCAAGCAAACTCGCAACACTCATCCCGTTTTTAAAACTTTTTCAACCATACCAGCTATTCTGTTTTATTGATGTCAGTGGTAGAACTGCCACTTTTACCTTTTAATATATTTTACTATTTGCAAATAATCCATTTAAAATATGTATCACAAGGATTCCTGAGATTTGGGAAAAAAATTCTCCAGTCTGTTTCCAAACAAATCCTCTTCCCAAATGGTGACACATCTGACCTGTTCTATAATGACAAATCTAAATTTTTTAAATAAATATAGAATTCAGATTTTTTTCTGAAAACTTGTGTGTGTATATATAGAAGTCCATATATACACATGTACATATATATAGCATTTTGACTTGTATTGAAGTCATTATAAAAGTTGTTAAGAATTTTGCCATTTTCTGGCTTAAATTTTGGTGGCCTGTTATGGATAACAGAAGAAAAAAAATTTAATGTAATTCTCTAAAATTAGGGCTGAACGGAATTTCGACAGAGAATCTCTGCTTGCCTAAATGACAGATGTTTCAAGTTGAATTTGAAACTGTGTTGTTGTGCTTTCGTGACTCTGGTATAGGGAAACAGGCAAAATTAATGGCTGATCTTGAAATATAAAAGTGTTGTAATGTAGTCATGCAGAATATTTTGTCGCAGTTTTTGTTTTAATTCTTAACTTGCTGTTTTTTTCTCTTTAGTAGCATAGAAAGAGTACTGCATAGGAACCTTCCAGTAGTGTGTTCACATTTGTAGGCGTCAGTCTTCTCCCCGCTGCCACCGCCAAAGGGTGGATCAAGTCCCACCAGAAAGTGTGTACCTATTTTCAGTTCAAAACTAGCGTGCAGTCAGAAAGTGAATGTAAATTTGCAACTACCAGTTTGTTTTGTTTTGTTTCATTTTGTTTTGTTTTGTTTTGTTTTTTTTTGTTTTGTTTTGTTTTTATTGGAGTTATCTTTTCAGTTGTTTTACATGGTGTGTTATGTCCTCCTAAGCAACAAGTTAGATGTTAATCACACTTTCTACACCTGGGTACTTGGTTAGGGACTTTTTGCCCATTGCCAAGATTTAAAGACAGGACTCTTAGGAGTGAAGTAAAAGCATATTGCTTACACCACTTTTACCTAATGCAATATATTCTATTCCCCAACCCCTAATAACCAAAAGAGGAAAAAAAAAACCTAAAAAAACAAACAACCCTGTGATGCATAAATCAAACTAGATTTGCTGTAATTCAACAATAACATTTTCCTTGTCATTTTTGTACAAGGAATTAAAAAATGGAAATCGAGTACATTAGTATCTCTCAAACAATAATGAGGATTCATACAAGGTTTTAAGTGGTTAAACTAAATATACTTCACAGAAACAAAAGTTGCTCCCATTTAAGGAGCTCGTGCTCCGGATGTTTTATCAGTAGCTCCTACTGTTTTTTTAATGTGAGGAGCAATATGCAGGTGTAGTTTTACTATTTTATACATATGTGTATTTAAATTTTATTACTGAAAAATAACATTTTTATAAATGTGTTTGTGTTCCAAAGGCATTAAAATAAGGATGTATTAATAAGGAAAATACCTTTTGAAATTCTGCAAACTGCTCCTAGATTTTGGGTTTAGGAGCACATTATCTCAAAGTGGGCGTTTAGCTCTGCTTCACGACTGCTTCCTCTGGTTTCTGTGAAACAGATTGCTCGCTTGCTTACATCTTTAGTTGAATGATTTGTTCAATATTGCTTTTTTTCCATTCACCTTTCTAAAGGAAAGAAAAACACAGATGAACAGAGCACAAGCTGAATGCAACCGAATGTAACTCTAGTTTATATGAACGACCGTAACGCATCTAAGAAAAACTTGGGTTTATTCTCAATCCTTTTAATATGAGATGAAGATAAACGGAATTAATTCCTCCTGTGGGTAATGTCCCGTGTGGAGCCGAGCATCTGCGACTCTCCCTGCAGCAGAGGAAAGCTGTGAGTGCTTGGCAATCCTGCAGCTGGCCCAGCAGTGTGGCCGGGCAGCACTGCCCTCCCTGGGCAGCCTCTGGCACACAAATTTCCAGTCTGGAGCCACTTGTTATCAGCGCCAGGTGCCAAAAGACTTCACAAAAAACAAAACCCACGCTTTGCCAACACCGGTTTCTTAGTGCGTAGCCAGAACCCTTATTACTTTGTTTGTGCCTTAGCTTCCTGAAAAGGGACTGACATTTCACTTGGAGTTAGATGTACATTTCACTTGAGAAATAGAGACCTCAGACAAGATATTGAACCTCATTCAGTCAGGGTTGCAGTGGGTGGCTGCACCCAGAGTGTTTGCAGCTGAACTAGGGTGTAGGGTAACATGGAAGCAGACTGACCCTTTAAGCAATACCGACACCACCAGAGTGCTTTTGAGCATCGCTTAGGCAGAGTCAATATTGGCCACTACTAAACCATCAGTTTTTAAACCCCGTTGTTTTGATTCCCCATGGATTCTTGGTGGGAGGGGGGAGGGCTGGCTGATCATGCACCACTCTTTGTGCAACTTCTAAACTTCTAGTAAGGTTGTTTTGTTGTTGGTTTTTTTTTTTTTTTTAAATATATATATTTCTGTGTACTTGTTGCTTGTGCTTTATTTAGTAGTAAATTGTGGAATAGAGTGATTTATTGTTAATTTGGCAGTAGCGGTTTTTAAAAACCATATACTGACTGAAACATGAGCCAGAGCTGATTGCTTTATTAAGCTAATAATGAATGTTAAGAGTACATATTTTCAGGATCATTTGCCTAGTGAGCTAAACTTGTATTATAGGCCAATATTTTTTAAAATAAAGCTTGGTCAACCTCTATGTTACACATATTACAAGATATAGCACTTTCAAAAAGAAAACCTAAACCTTTTAAGAAAATTTCTTACAGGTTATGCTTTTTATTATAAAACCTTTTATTATAATTTGTTTCAAGTGCCATTAGATTACATATATGTAGGCCTTTGGTATAATGCTTTGTGTACAAAATGGTAGACATTGTAATTTTAAACAGGTACATTTTTACAGTGTTTTCTTATCAATTTGCTATATTGCACAGAACCAGTGTGTCTTTCTTAAGGGTTTTACAATGGTTTTTACTAGGTTTACATGTTTCAAACTACACTGTCTTCTACTGCCATTTTGAATACCAGTCAAAAACAATTAGGAGTTTGTCCTCACCGTTTGCAAACTGTGTCTTCTGGAGTTCTTGATGGTAAACTTTGTCAAAAATATTTAACATGCAGTATTTGATGCAGAATTTTTTTTATCACATCATTGCTATGCTGCTGTCTGAAGTTAACTTTGGGCCTGATCCTGCATCCATAAATGCTGAGGGGATCCTGCATCCTTTGTTATGTCTGTCTCATACACTGGTTTAGCAGCTTCTCCTGTATTCTTCTCAGTTTATAGATAAGCCTCTGAAATATATGTACTTATCTGGTGTGTAGTAAACCATTATAGGCTTAGCTGCCTGTCCTGCTTGCCCCCAGTGTACAGTTTAAACCACAGCTTACTTAGCATCATGCTCAACTTACAAGTAATGCCACAGTAGTTCAAAATGTGTTTGGGTAGTCCCAAAGCTTTTATGCAATAAGGGTGTCTTACTTTTGTTGGAAGGCAGTGTCTTTTGATAACAGTTATCTAGCCCTGGAAGTGACACAGAACTATTGCTAATCATATGTAAACACTTTTCAGTATAAGCTTCAGTGGTACAGTTGAACCAGAGTGAATGTTTATCTCCTCAGAAACACTCCTGCAATATTGTTATATTGGATCATGCTGCTAATGTAACTTGGGATACAACTCCTCTCATGGTGCTACAAACCTCCCTGTCTCATTCAGATGTATTTTTACCCATAGAAAAAAAAGGACTATACTAGACCTATAGTTGTATGATATATTTTTATACTGTGACTTAATTTGTCATTAATGAACTTTGTGCAACACCACGATGTATTCATATGCACTTGCAAAAGTAAAATTTTGGACATGCAAATTTAAACGCTGACAAGCCCAGCTCTTGTTCACAAAAATAGGGGACTGCTAGTTAATGTTAAATGTGGGCTTTTTATATGGTGTGGAGTGAAGAACATGCTATATGTTACTAAAAGCCTTAGACAAAAACTGAGAAGAGTATATTGGTGAATGATGTCACACCCAAACCTGACTCGGATTGCTGAAATTATATTTTTAGCTAGTGGAAAAATTGTTTGGACTTGTATGCTAAAATGTTTTTAATGATAAAAGTTTTGAGTCAAAAAAAAAAAATAGAGAAAAAAAAAGAACACAGAAAACCCTGCATTCCAGACTGAATTTGTATATGTTTCTTGCATTTAAAATTTGCTATCCTGTGATATGGGAAATTGAGTTGCTTATCATGTATATGTACTTTAAAGTGTATTCACAAACTACTGTTGTATTTGTATAAAATATAGACAAAAAGATTGCATATATATTTTTGTGTATAAGCTCTGTAAAATAGCAATCACGTTATGAAGCTGCAGCAGAACTTCATTTTAAACATTCACATCCAAAGAAACAGACTATTTATTGTCCACATACCCTGATTATAAAATATACCTTGCTGCTATTAAACAATAGTGCTGCAGCTTCTTGTGGCCTACAGTGTTATGTTTGCTGTACAAAAATATGTGAACTCCACAAAATATATCAATAAAATTACAGAATGGTTTTAGTTAATGAATAACTTATGCCTGGCATTTCAATAGATAATCTTGATCTGCATGTTTGGGATTACAAGAAGTAATTACAGAGTACATCCAGTTTTGCTGGGTGTAGTTTGCAAAGGCATAACTGTCTTTATAATTTATGACTGGAAAGATGTCAGTTTTTCAGAAAATCTTAAGGCATAAATATCAGCATTTCATGATTTCACCAAGGAACAAATGGGGTGATGCTGCTGTGTCTGTGACAAGACAGATCTGAACTGAAGGAAGCAATCAAGTTTGCCAAAAATTGCATTTTGAAACACTGTGAGACACTGGAAGGTAAGTATGGGGTATCCATAGTGGAACCATACCTTTGGGACACATAGGTGAGTGGTTCCCCACCATTTCAGATTAAAGCAGGTCTCATACATCATTCGTTGTAGGTTGTGGGACAAACTTTAGGGCATGGCATGTGCTAGACACAGCACGTGGGATGTCTCTGCACTATTTCCAGGAGAAACTCAGTTGCTTTGATCCCATAGGTGTCCCAGCTGGCCGTGGCTCTGGCTTCTGAAGAAGCCAGGCTAATGCCTGGGGAAGAGGTCTGGCCTGGCAGCCAGGCCAGCAGCCTGCACACAACTGCAGAAAGTTACTGCTGCTCATTCCACACAGGTGTTCCCTAGCATAGACTGTTTGCCAGGAAAGTAAAAAGCTGGCATTTCACATTTCATTGTTTTTCAGAACATATTTTCTTAACATCTTTAGCATTTTCTGGGTTTCCCTGCTTTTGAGTTCCTGTCTTTTCCAAATCTTGGCTTTTTAGGTTCCTTGCTGTAAGCCAGTTGGAGAGAAATAGTTAGAGAGAGTTATTGGCTTTTGCCTTCTCCCATGCAGAGAAGATCTTTCCTTTCTTGAGATCCCCACTCCATTCCTCTGAGCTGACCTATCACTTCTGTGTCACAGGTTTCCAACTTGTTTGAGAGGGTTGGCCTTATTATATTGAGAGTCAAAAGCTCAACACATGCTCTATGATATGAAATACTCTGCAAAACAATTTATAACCTCCCACAAACACATACCCACATACATCCCCTTGAGAGAAAACCATCCCATTCACTGTGTTGCTGTCCTAGCTGGTCTCACCCACTGTTACTGATTTAACTTGTCCTCCTTCCAAGCAGATAGCCTCTAGAAATTCCATCAGCCTCTGCAGTAATTGGAATGGGATTGTACAGGTGACATCTGTGTGTTATACAGAGATCTCTTGATGCAGTCCCTCAAGAATTTCCTTGTTAGATTCAGAGCCACAGACATCTTCCCTTCTCTCTCTCCTGTGACCGCCTCTTTCCAAAACTTGCATAAGGAAGTACAGAGAAATGGTTCTGTATTATCCTCTATACCTGGTCTTGCTGTCCTCCAGGAGTGGAAGAGGAAGGCTGTTCTGGTTTTCCCCTTCACTTTCCCTCCTTTACACCTTCTTTTCCTTTCCACATACAAGCTTGCCCTAGGATGAAAAATGTTTTTTGACAGATAAATCCAGAACTGATACAGAGCTATGCTGGATGAGCAAGAACTGAGACTGGGCAGCTACCTGATGTTGGTTTCCCTGCCTTGCAAATCAAAACATTCTATAAAATTGGATAGAAATTCAGTTTTCCAAAGTGGCAGCTGCCATAGTTTACACAGCAAGGATTGGTGATCACAAACAGGCAGCAAGTGGGACAGCAAGATAAACTCTGCTACAAAATTTAGTCTGTATTTAATAGTTTGGGAAGTATATTGGAAGATTAACTGGTGCTTATCAGTGTGAGCTGGGGCCTTTAGCAAATAAACAGCAACACTGTATTTCTGTTTTGAACAACATTGGAGATAATGATGTTGAAAATGACAGATCCTGGCAGTAGTTTTCAAGTTCCTGCTCATGTGCTATATCCCAGGTAATTCAGTATGAACTTTCTCTACTCCTAATAAAGGTGTAACAGCCTGACTGGTATTTTTATTTTTCTATTATTTTATTTACTTATTTATTTATTGTAATGGTCTGCATATCCTCAAGTAATGAAGATTTTCAAAGAAATAAGTATTTATAAAAAATATAATGAACAATTCTGTTCTCCATTGTCATTGTCATCACTGAGCCTTGTCTCATTTGGGGACATTTGTATCACAAGATCACCAGCTACAAAGCTAGTTTGCCTCAGAGGGGACTGAAGAGGCACCAGCTGTCAGCTGAGCCCTCTGAAAACAGGCCTATGGTAATGCCTGCTGTGGGTGAGCTGGAAATCATTTGAATTGATCCCTTGATAGTTTACCCATGGGGCTGATTCTCACTGTTGCACTGAACTGCCACGTACAAAGAAGAATGGTTTAGTGTCACTTTCTTATGTCAGATTTCTGCTTGATGTGTGTTAAGTAGCACAGAAAACCTGAAGAGTCACAGTTTCTAAAACTCAGTACATTGCTTAAACTCTGGTGAATGTTTGTGTGCACATGCATGTATGCATGGGGAAGTAATCCAAGCTGGAAAAATTGATAAATTAGTTTTGAGGGTTTTTTTCATTTTAGTTTCCTCCAAAATGTTTAAAGTGTTTGTGTTTTACAAGTCCAAAGTGAATCATATTGTTTGTTAAGGTATCCCCAAGTTAAGACAGTGTGTGGTTTGCCAAGCAAGCTGGAAGAGCTTCTTCCAATAACTTGATTAATCTATGAGAGACAGCAGTTTATCTAAGGTTGCACAGACTCCAGTGAGGAAGGTGTTTGTCAGCTGTCCTTGTGTAGTCCTAGATACAGTTTCAGCAGGAAAGTTCTATAGGCTGTGCCTCTGAAATTAGGCTCAACTCTGGCTTACTGGCTTTTGTGTTAAATCCTTACACGCATGGTCGTGGGTAAATTCTTAAAGTTCCTTCACAAGTACTTATATTGAAAATAAAAATAAAATACAGGCTTTTTATGGTCTAGGGGCGTGCCATAAGTGAGCAACATCTGAGCTGTAACACAAGACTATCAAATATCAAACATTCATGACAAACACAGACTAAAGTCACTTTCTAACTTTCTGAAGTCTCACCTGAAAATTGTCTCCTTTTATTTTGTCAGTGTTTGACTGCTAACACCAATGAAGTATTACAGGGTTGCCCCATAGTTTATATGCTCTGTTCAGCTTGGGCTGAATTCAGCAGTAGTTTTACAAGAAGCTTCTGCTTACTCATTGAAAGCCTTGCAATAATGTACTTGAATTGTATGACCCATTTTTAATGTTGAGCTTAAAACCCTTTGACTTCAGGCAGCCTCTGAGAATTTGCTGTGCCCCACCAGAGTACCCAGGCCATCACTTCAGAGCCACCAAATTTAGCTTATTCTCTTGCCTCTTCCCCTCTACTCTCCAAAGAGGTGGTTGCAGGAAGCCATCACATTTGCTATGGCAGTGTATTTATTATACATTGCAGTGCTGGGTGTGATCTGTTTTACTGGGATTGTACAAGCTGCTGGGAGAGACTCACCCTTAATGTATCAGTCTAGGCATCAGCATTAAATCCATGTACCTGGCAAAGCAGCAGCCTCCCAGCACTAGACTTAGCACTAACATTACCCCTCTGGGTCCTTTGCTGTACATGATTATTTTTTCTCATTAAGCATTGAATCTGTTTCCTAGTCCTTAAGCTACAAGTCTTAAATTCCACCACTATATTTGGCATCTCCCTGTGACCCAGCAAAGTCAGCTTTGCTCCAGGGGCAAGACTGCAAAACCAGTCTTGGACAATTAGGCTGAAAATACTGCATAAGGTGCCTGCCATGTGACAGCAGTCAACCTGCCAGGATAGGTATCTGTCTTTGTATGGCCAGAAAATACTGCTGTTGGTGGGAGCCTGTGGTTCACATTTCATTGTCTTTATTCCCAAGTTTGGATTCTTTTAGCTTGTCACAAGGTGCTTTTTTAAAATTGTGGTATTAATGTACAGCAGCAGGTCACAGATGGTTTTCTCTGGTCCACCTTGGTCACTGAGACCCCTGTAAATTAGCTGTGAAATCTCACGTGCCTTTCCAGTGCCTCCAGTTAAAACCTCAGTGTGTTCAGGTAAGGAGAGCCTTTGCTTCATGCTCTTGAACACATGGAGTAACCTTAGTGTGAAGGAAAAAAAGCATCAAACAGCTGTTTGGCAATGTGTGTTTGAAACTTGATCTTATTATTTATAAACTAGGGTTTAACCTTTTAAAATGTTTATTATTATTATGTCTTAGCAGTAAAACAGCATCACAGTTCTTGCAGATATATTTTTTCCTTGCATTTGAGTTTACCTTTCACTGCTTTAATGAAAACTTGCTTGTATTTGCAGTTCCAAGGTGTCATTTGTCTCACCAAAACAGCCAAACTCTGAAACACGAACTGGGTTATTTTCTGTCTTGTTCTTGTTGGGGAAAAAAAAAAAAAAAAAAAGTTAATCAGTGGCCTATCTTCAGAGCAAGCCTCTGTAGGGACTAGCTCCAGACAATGCTATCACTTACACCTGTGCAATTGATCATATCAGAATTCCTTTCAGGCAACTCTGAATATCATTTGAGGTCTATGAGGTGTGACCGGAAGCAACACTTGGACTATGAAACCCTGTGCATGAGGAGAATGTAGGTTCAGCATCAAATCTTAAATTGAGATTAGCAGTAAAAGGAGAAAAAAGAAAACTCTTGGTTTCAAACAGAGAAGAAAACCTCTCAGAAGTCACTAAGCCACAGGCTTTGGAAGTGTTTTGCTTTGAGTAGGACTGTAATTTAAGTACTGAAGAGCTACATTTGGCTGCTTTAGCAAGGTTACAAAGTAACCTAGTAGAAACACAATGTGTTGAAACACAATACCTCTGTATTGTACGGCAGTTTTCAGAAGCCTCTGGATAGCCAAGCCTTCAAGGGATTGTTACAGGTTACAACCACCAAATGTACAAAGAAATAAAGTAATTATTAAGGAGAAGTATATAACTATACACTCCTAAACTCTCTGAAGTCAGTTCCAATCCCCAGCCCTGTCCTTCTCCTGATTTAGACAAAATTGGCTATTAACCACAAGAGTGATACACCTTGATGAAAACAATACTGATGTTTGGTACATGCCCTGTGTTGTGCTGGGTTATATCCATGCCAGCCCTTGGTATCAGGGCTGACTTCTCCTGTCCAGTGACCAAACACACAGCAGCAGTAACTTAGAACAATATTGGGCAAACAAAGAGTTCCTGTATTCCTGATATGCAAGTGAAATATGGACGGGGGAACCGAGTGAGATTCTGTATTCCTTCTCATCCAGAAGCACAGACAAGGTTGGGCAGCTGCTGCAGCGTCGGATGCACAGGTATGTTTTACTTGCAGAAATACAACACACAAGCTTGGAACAAACCCATTGCTGCTGCAGTTTGTTGTAGCTGAGACATATTGCAGCCCAGGGGATGCAGACTGTGTGCTTGCCTCCTGTCACTTCCTATTGCATTCTGTACTGATGGCTTCTGGCTCCTACAGCTTCCTTTCCCCTCCTGGAAAAGGCAGTGCAATGGGAACAGTGTGGTTGGAGGCTGCTGAGGGTTGCCCTGGGGAAGGGTGGCCGGGAAGGAAGGGGCAGCATGTCCCCAGCAGCCCTGCTCCCCTCTGCAGGTGCCCCCCCCCAGCCTCACCAGGGGCTTAGCCCAGGCTGTGGTAATGCCAGAGCTGAAGAGGGCTGTGAAGCTTAGCACAGATGTCCTACCGCGATTGTGGCTCCTGGGAAGTCACTGGGCCAAACCACCAATGGATTACAGGAAAGTAATGTTCATTAGGAATAAAAGCCTGGTTGCATTTAAATCAGATGTAATTGTGTTCACATTGAAAGACTCCCTTGCTTTAATTCTCAGCTGTAAGATTGAAACAGGCCAGTAAGTTACATTGAGGCACTTCACATCTCAAAGAATGCCCCTCTTCCTGTTCAAAATTCAGTGTATTCCCCTAGAACAATGCAACAATGTCTATCATGGCAGAGTAAAACAGAAAGATTTCTGACAAGAAAATTACCTGAAATGCTAAAAAAGGACAACTGACAGATATGGACATGGAGTTTGGAAATAATTTGGAAATAATAATATGGAAGGTCTGATATATCCTTCAAATGTGATTTCAATCAAAGAAATTTGGAAACAGTCCGAATCCTTGTCTATTTTATGGACATAGCTTTTATTGCTGTTTTGTAGCATTCACAATCATCAGATAGGCTGCTGTGTTTGTCAGCTTAACAAGTCAGTGCTCAATCTTTTCATCCACACATCCTTCTACCTGTGCCTCTCCACACCCAATTTTCCCTTTGAACTTCACTGTCACCATAACCTGGTGAAAACAGGAGAATTGGAGAATTCAGATCAGAAATGCCTTGCTGGTGCTTTTAGATGCTGTATGATACAGAAGCCTGCTGAAGAATTAGAGCTCTACTAGCAGGCAGAAAACAGGCATAAAAATATTTTCTCTCTCTTATGTAGCTTCATCCACTTTCTGCAGCTTCTCATTTCCATCACAACTCAGCTGCCTAGAAGACATTCTCTGCAAAGATTGCAAATGAAGACTTCTACATACAAACCTAACATCGTAGTGCTGCTCAAGAAAGGAAAGTTAATACCTGTTTTCTCCATGGCTTATTTCACTGCATATTGAAAACTACACTAAAGACCCTCTGGTCATCCCCCACCCCCAGAACATCCCTGTGTAACTGATGATGGGCCAGAGAAATGCCCCCAAACAAGGTAGCAATAGGATATTACTTGGCTGGCTCATGCTGTACAGTGGAAAGCTCACGGGGCATGGTAGCACCTGATGGGTCCAGGGGCCTCTTGCACTGCCCGAGTCCCTCCTGGGAGGGGCCAGGGAAGAGGAACCTTGTGTTGTCAGGCAGTCCCATCTGCAGGAACTGTCCCACCCACGGCCCTTGCGAGGTCTCTTGGCATCCCTCAGTCTTTGCACTCTCTCTTGTTAACAAGTCCTATTAGCACCTATTTCTCTCGATCTCCCCCAGCCTGTCTGTTTCACACTGCCGGATGAGAACTCAAATTCTCCATTCGCATTCATCTGTGGTCCAAGTTTGCTTCCCTGTGAATTGCTGTGGCAAATTTATCCTGATTGTCCTAAATCTCAGTACTGGGGAAGATCTCCATCAGTGATTCACTGAGAAGTGATGTCTTTGAGACCCTCTGGTGGAGCTGATCTAGGGTTCAGGGAGGGTCAAAGGATGACTTTGGGATATCAAGTTTGTGCATTAAGGTGAACAACTGAACTCATCTCAATGTGGAGAACACTCGAGTTCTGCTTGCACATGGTCTGGGTACCCTTCAAAACCACCCTCAGTGGCCTGTGCTGCATTTTACCCATCCAGAGAAAAAAAAACCCAAAAAACCAAAAAAAACCAAAAAAACCCCAAAAAACAAAAATGAAAAGAAAATTTTTATACTTGAAAGCAGGGACTGCCTGCAGAGTTGGTGCTGTCCAGAGACAAACCCTGGAGCAAGAGGTGCTCTCAGTCTGAAGTCCCGTGGCAGAATCTGTTCTGAAAAATCTGACATCCAGAGGAAGGTTCTGAAGAATGAGGAGTAGGAAATTGCTTCCAAGGTATTTGTCAAGATGTACAGAAAGATACTGGAATATTCAAAAATCCTGAAGTGCAGCAGGTACTAAACACTATGGTAGTTAGCACAAGCACTGCAAATATGTGAGAGGGTCAAAATTCAAAAAAGCCCTTTAAAAACCACATGGACCACTAACACAAAATTATGTTTCTTTGATTTCTGCCAGAACAGCTCTGTAAAATCAGCAATATTTTTTTCTAGGAAGGATTCAGAAATAAAATGCACACCTGTAGTACTGCATGGTGTGTGATAGGAAGATGACCAAATACTTATGTGCAGTTCTAGTTACTGTATCCAGAGGATGATACAGAGCAATAATTTGTCTTTATGCTGCTATTAAGGTTGTGGTCCTGCATGGGCAAAGCTGAGCACCCAAACCAGTCCCCTTGTCCCAGTTCATGTTTAGATGGTAGGCTCCTACAAACACACTTGTATATTTATGCCTGCCATAGCATCAAACGTTAGCACTCACCACTTCAGCTGCTTCCACTGACAAAGACTTTGAGCTGTTTAATCCACCTGATGCTGATCATTCCTGCCCAGAGCCATGGTGAAATGTATTCACCAGTCATACTTTATTTACTCCTGGGGCATTTTGCTAGAGGCATTCAATGGGCAGAACATATTTCTTTTTCTTTTGAGATTAGAAATGATGGGAAATACTTAGGAGTTAATAATTTTTTAGATTTATATCCGTTTGCCTTGACTTTCTTAAGATTTGCTTCAGGGCTGGGGAAGAATGTTTCCAGGTGAACCTGATTTGGTTCTGACAGTTGAGACAGATGCAGTTCATTTGGGGGAGGGAGGGAAAACGTGAAGGGAGGATAAAAGGCTTTGGAAGCCAGTTTAAAGTCCTTTCTGTCAGAGAAGCTTTCTAGTCTTCTGTCTTAGTAGCTGCCTGTTGTTTTCTCCTTCATATTATGCCATCACCTATACCTCTTAATTGTTTTCTTTCTTTTGAGTACTCCCCCTCTGCGGATTTGCGCCCCTGCAGCAGCCCTTTAGTTATCCCAGGCAAAGACAGCAAAAGCTTTTTGGGTGGAGCTTCTTCAGCCAGGACTCGTCGCTTGCCTCCACGCCTGTCCTGGTACTCCATTGACTGGGAGCAGCTCTGCCTCCTGCAGCCCTTAGGATCTGGGGGCTTTGGCTCTGTCTACAAAGCCACCTACCATGGTGCAACGGTGGCTGTGAAGCAGGTGAAGAAGAGCAGCAAAAACCGGCTGGCGTCACGGCAGAGCTTCTGGGCTGAGCTGAACGTGGCCCAGCTCCAGCACGACAATGTGGTACGTGTGGTGGCTGCCAGCACGTGTGCCCCGGCCAGCGAGAACAGCCTGGGCACCATCATCATGGAGTATGTGGGTAACATCACCCTGCACCATGTAATTTATGGCACTGGGGATGCATGGACACAGGGGGAGGATGATGAAGGAGGATGTGAAAGGAAGGCCCTGAGCATGGAAGAGACAGTGTGCTATTCTTGTGACATCATGACAGGCTTAGCCTTTCTACACTCACAGGACATTGTGCACTTGGACCTGAAGCCTGCAAATATTTTCATCACCGAGCAGGGAGCGTGCAAGATTGGAGACTTTGGGTGCTCCCAGAAACTGGAGAAGGGCTTGTCCCAGAGCGCCCACGTTTGCCAGCAAGGGGGCACGTACACACACCGTGCCCCTGAGCTCCTCAAGGGGGAGAGGGTCACTGCCAAGGCAGACATCTACTCGTTTGCCATCACGCTGTGGCAGATGGTGATGCGGGAGCAGCCGTACCTGGGGGAGCGGCAGCACGTGCTCTATGCCGTGGTCGCCTACAACCTGCGCCCGTCGCTGGCTGCCGGGGTGTTCCACGAGTCCCCAGCGGGCCAGACACTGCAGAGCATCATCAGCTGCTGCTGGAAGGCCAACGTGGAGGAGCGTCTGAGCGCAGACCAGCTGCTTCCCAGCCTCAGGGCCCTCAAGCAGAGCCTCTAGGAAAGCTCAGGACTCTTTATATTCCTGCTGTCGACTTTACTTTCCCTCCACTCTTCCTCTGAACGTAATGAACTTAGCCCCTGTGTGATCTAAAGACTTTGTTTTTTTATACTTGAAAAAAAAAACCAACCCAAACTGTTTTGATATAAGAAAATTAAAAATAAAGAGATTTAATGAAACTGTGGGGGTTTTCCCTGGAAGGGGATAGTCGCAAAGGTGAAGATGTTGGCAGAGATGTTTTTTTTTCTGGTTGATGTGTCGTGTGCTGCCTTGCTCACTGGGAAATATGGGCTGAAAAATAGTTGGTTGTAACTAAGTGAAGTACAAATAAGAGTCTGCTTTTGGAAGGTTCTTTATACATAATACCTTTTGGTATTTTTAAAATGTCAAATATGAGTAGTTCTTGACACCAGCTGGGGTAGTGCATTTGAGCTTTTCCTCTTCATTTAACAAGGAATGGGTATGTATTACAAATCAATGAAGACAGAAAAATAAATACAGAGTGTCAGTGGTCTATTTAACTTGTTCTTAGATGTACTTAATTTCAGTAAGCAGACAGCTTCTGATATAGAAAATGTGAACTACTCTCATACTTCTTGAAATAAAGAACCTTTTTGTCAGTCTAAAGCTACTAAGAGTAAGAAGATGCATTAACAACCTGTCCTTTTTATAAGACTTCCCTGCTTCCAGGTGTGTCAGTAGCAACTTGCTATCTGGAACACTGTAAATTTTGAAGTATTATAAGAATTTGTGCAGAATAGAGTTTAAAAAAAAAGGGGGGGAAAGAATGGTAAAATGAAGATTATTTTGCTTTATAATAGATGGCTCAGTATTGGACAAGATACTGGAAGTACTGAAAAGGAAATTTGCTTACAGCAGTAATAGTGTTCCTCTGCTGATGCTCAAAGCAGACAGTATTGAACTATCTTCTGCACTGCTCATGTCTTATCTGCTATCTTTCCTAATCTGGTTGTAGTGTGTCTGGGAAAGGAAGTGCTGTAGGCAACACTGAAGACAAAAAGCTCTGATCCCTGACTTATCAGAACTGATAATTGTACATCTGAACCCTTATCTGGAGCTGCCTGCTGTAGCTGATATTGCCATTCTGCTCAAAGCCTCTGCTTCTTTTTAAGACAGGAGAAAGAGTGATGTTTCAGTCAAATTGTTTTTCTTCTTTACCCTTCCTCCCCCTTGCTTCCATTCTGGAAAAAAAAAGAAAAAATCCCCAAGGAATTGAGCCAGTTTCCTGATTTCTGACACACATCTGTTCTTAGCCCCGTGAAATCCTGGAAATGAGCAACTATGTGAATTTGAGATGATTCTGTAGGTCTTTATGGTATTTGGGTTGGTAATTGAAATTAATGGTTTATAAAGCATATCTAAGCTTAACTATTTCTTGGTCTTCCTTCCCCCTTAAGTGGAAATAAAAAATGCTGGCTGAAAAACCATGAAGTAAATTCTGGAAAAAATTTCCTGTGTTTCTCTGTCAAAACAATTATGCTATAGAACCAGAACTTTGTGTGTGTGTGTATGTGTTGTATAACTTATTTAATAAAGAAGTTGTTTTATAGATGTTATCATAACAAGTCAGTTACCTTTTGAAATTATTAGCTGAGGGCAAGCAAGATAAAATTTTAGATAAAGCCCTTGATGTGCCTCACCTTAACATCAAGCCTTAAATAAAAATATTTCTGCAGCTTTCAAAAGAATAAAAAATTGAATTTTCTTTTTAGTAGTTCCTTAATGCTTATGTTGTATTTATTTTGCCAGTCTAGGAAGCTTGCTGCTTATACTGCTAGAAGCCTGTGATTTTTTGCCTAATGATACTTTAGCATCAACAAGTGCTACTTGAGCCTCTGTGCAAAATCAAGCACCCTTCAAATTCTCTATTGTACTTGACAGAAGGATACTGAATGGCCAAGATCTACTCTTGAAGTATAATCAACTCTGCAGATGTTTCTGTCAATTTTATGGGGGTCTCTTTTGATAGTGTGAGAGAACTCTGCACAGCACTCAAGATGTAGGCACACCATACTCTGCTGTCATAATGATGGTCTCTTTTTTATTAATTTCAAAGGTTTGGTTTGTTTTTTGATTGCTAATGAGCTCTGAGTTAGTACTAATCAAGAAATAGCTCAAGCCTAACAGCTCAGAATCCTTGGTTCTATGTGATGATGATAATTTTGCCTGTTCACCACACTTTACACCAATATACCTTGAATTTCTTTCTGCCAGTTTGTAGTTAGCCCTTGCAATTAAATAACTCCACCCTCAGCAAATTTGTTTATCTTCTGACTCCCCCTCTTGCACTTCACTTGTGGGTGTGCTGGGCAGCAGAGGATGCCCTGAAACACCAGTGAGCTCTTTCTTCTGCTGAGAGAACTGAGAGTTTTACCCCCTGTGCCCATCTTTTGATTTATCCAGCCCTGAGTTTTCTCTCCTAAATGGGGCTGCTTAGTACCTTTCAAAAGTTTGCAGTGAAGGATTTTTCAAATACCTTTGGAAACCCTAAGGGAACATATCAATCAGTGCCTTATCTACGTGCTGTCAGTGCTCCTAAAGAATTCCAATACAATCCAACACAACTGTGAAGTGCAATTCTTCCAATGGCTCATTCTAAACAAATCATGTCTATGTATCTGTTACTTGCTTTAATATAGAATCTGCTCATGTATCTTGTACAGATGTCACTCACGTAATTAGGAAATTTATTTTTTAAAGACTTCCCTGGGAAGGGTTTTTTTTAAAGTCTCTTTTTAAAATTTATTTTTAAAAGGCTTCCCCGGGATATGATCCTGGAGAGAAGCAGGACCAACAACACCTGTCTGATTTTCTAGGGTTCCCTTCTCCAAGCTCAAGATTGATCCATCTTCATGGCTAGGAAACCAGGTAAAGGTGACAGGATGCCTCCAAGGATAAACAAGGAGCTCCTGATTAAACTCAAACATAATTAATAAATATGCAAGAGTCGAGAGACCCGTGTGGGGTCTGAAGCAAGGAAGATTTACTATTGGTAAAGAAGGATCAGGCTAGGGAACATTGAAACAAACAAGAGATACATAAGTTCATAGGCCCTGATGGGATTCATTCACGAATGCTGAGGGAGCTTGCCAATGCCATTGCCATTGCCAGGCAACTCTTGCCTATCTTTGAAAGGTCATGGTGCTCAGGAGAGAATTCTGAGGCCTGGCAGAAAACAAATATAACTCCTTTCTGCAAGATGGCCAAGAAGGAGGATCTGGAAAACTAAAAGCTAGTCAGCCTCATCTACATCCCTGGAAATTGGTGGAACAAATAACTCTGGAAATCATTGGTAAATGTAGGAAGGACAAAAAGGGGATTGGGAGTAGTCATCAGGGATTTATGAAGAGGAACTCACGCTTGACCAACTTAGTAGCCTTTTGCTATGAGATAACTGGCTGCTGGAGGGCAGTGGTGGTTGCTCATCTTGACCTTAGGGAGGTTTTTAGAACTGTTTGCCATTGCATCCTCATGGAGAAACTGGTAAAGTACTGACCAAATAGTGGAAACTGAAAATTGGCTGAGTTACTGGGCTCAGAGTGTTGTGATCGGTGACATGAAGCCAGTGGGAGATCAATCATTAGTGGTGTACCCCAGCGATCAGCACTGGGCCCAGTGCAGGCCAACATCTCCTTCAAAGGCTTGGATGATGGGGTGGAGCACCCTCTGCGAATCTGCAGAAGATACGGAATTGGACGGAGCAGTTGAGATCTTGGATGGTTGTGCTGGTGTTCGGAGGGACATTACCAAGCTGGAGAAATCTGCTGATGGCAGCCAGTGCCGGGAACTGCAGCGTCGGGCTCGTGGTGCCGGACAAGCCCCTGCACCAGGACGCAGCCGGGGCCAAGCGGTCGGGAAGGAGTTTTGCGGGAAGGACCTGGAGCTGCTGGCAGACGCCAAGCTGAACACGAGCAAGCAATGCACCCTTGCGGCAAAGGCGGCCAACAGCATCTGGGGTGCGCTGCAAAGACTGCTGCCAGCTCTTCCAGAGCGCTGCTAGGGCACATGATTCCCCGGTGTTCACTCAGCCCTGGCGCGACACATCTGGGGCAATGTGGTCGCCCCAGGACTCCGCCGGAACAAGAAAGTCACGGATGTACTGGACCAGGAGTGCAGCAAAGGACCATGAAGTTGATCACAGGATTGGAACCTCTGCATGTGAGGAGAAACTAAGAGATGGAACAGTTCAGTCTGGAAGAAGAAGGCTCCGGGAGATCTTACCAGTTTGTAGAAATACTGGTGGGAGGCAGTAAAGATGGAGCCAGAGTCTTGTCAGTGCTGCTCAGTGGCAGCACTAGATGTAATAGACACAAATAGAAGGACAGGAAACCCCATTTAAATGCAAGAGAACACATTTTCAACGTGAAAATGGTCCAACACTGGAGCAGGTTGTTCAGAAGGATTAAGGAGTCTTCATCCTTGGTGGTACTCAGAATCCAACTTGTCATGGTACTGAACAAGCTGCTCTAGTTTACTCTGTTTTGGAGGGGGTTGCACTAGACAGTCTCCAGAGGTCACTTCTAACCACAGAAGTTCTGCAATTATAATAACATTTATAGATGTTTGAATTTCAGACATCTCCTGAGGTCTCCTACAAAAATCCTTCTAGCTTGAGCCTATTTTGTTCTCACTCTGTTTCTCTGTAATGGCTTTCTTGTCTTGGGGGGAAACAGGTTAAAGTGTTTAGGTGAGGATAGTCTTGATCTCGTTTTTTCAGGGGAAGTTGGTTGTTTTATTCTGTTTTCCTTTTAAAAACTTGACATCAATAGATCTGCCAGAGAATGCTGGCAAATTTCTCATTCTTGATATTCTGAAAATAAAAAAACTTACGGAGTTTATGTTAGTTCCTTGAAGATTTTTTTTCCCTTCTATTTTTTATATGTAATTCACCAGACTTTTATCCTTTTTGTTTTCTTCATCTGGACCCAGCTTCAGGTTTTTAAAAGATTCTATCCTACTTCTAAAGCTGGAATGAGCTAATGAGTTTAGCTGCACTTTGCTCTTAAATTTGTCACACTTGCATACCTCCAAATAAAATGTTAGTAGAAGGCACATGATGCTAGCAAGAGCAGTTGCAGACAATTGTGTCACAACTCTAAGGGGATTCTGTTCATCCAGATTTTTCCCTTTCTATAATCTGGTTTTGTCCTTTATCTCTCCTTCCCCATACATAATGTATGGAACATATTTCCAGATGTTTAGCAAGATATGGTGATAAATTATAAACCTTAAGGGCTACTTGTACCTAGTTTATTTATTCTCTTTGTTTCTGGAACTGATTGCCAGTAGCTTGATCAGCCTAAACAGAAGATCTATTGAAGTATTGCACAGATTCAGGTGATGAAGCACCAGTGTAAGTCTGGGAATGGTGGTATTGGAATGTCTTTGATGGCACATTCAAGGCACAGGTTATCTGATGCTTAGAACATCAAATACGAGTGTACCTCCTCAAATAGGAATCACTACACATCTTGACTGTGTTTTGGGGAAGGAACAGAGCCTCATTTCTCCCAGCTGGTAAGTGTAAAGGTCAGATCTCTCATATCTTACTATTAACCGAGTTTCACAGCTTGGTATAATTACTTGTTTGTTTATTTGTTTGTTTTGGGTTTTGTTTTTAATAGCAGCAACCTAAGTGCTGCTTCTGGGACCCTGGGAAGCCATGTCATAGTAGCCAGCTTCTCAAGGTGAGCTGCTTTTTGTTTTATGTTCTCTGTCCCTAAGCAACACAAGCTGCCTTTCAAACTTCCAGCTCTGCAGCACTGAGAGGTAACTATTCAAAACTGGGTGGGTTAGCTCCTGCCTCATAGCAGTCTGGACTAACCACAGCCTGCATGGAAACTTCAGCTCTTTCTCATTAATCTCCCAGTACCTAACTACCAAATCCAGCTGCATTTACTGATTTTGGAAAGTACATGTAAAGAAGATACTGCAAAGTGCTTGCATTCTGATGGGGAGTAAGCAAGAGTAGTGGCCCTGGATATATTATCCATATGAGAGTGTTGTAATTTGTGCTTTCTTGGTTATACAGAGAGTATTGTCCACTAAGGGAAAGTGTGAGTTAACAGTTCACATTCTGGCCTTTTTTCCTTTTGTTTTCTAACAAATCACATTCACCATCCCAACCTTCCCCGACACGTCTCCTCTTCTCCCTCAAATGGGCACATGTGTAAAGCTTGACACAATGCACTTAAGAGATTTTATGTTATGTTACCTAATTCAAACTGAATCCCCAGATAAGAGCCAATACTAATTAGTGCTGGAATGGTTTTAGGTCAAAATTAATTTTTTTTTCATGCCTTAAAATGAAAACAACTTTTACATGCTATCCTGAATTCTGTGAAGTGCTACAATTATTTTAGCAGTCAAGTGATTACAAGAAAGACAAGGAAAGGTGGCTTGAGGCATGGGAACCATGCAATTGTAATGAACAGTTTCTAGGAAAAATGAGAAATAAGGAAAAGAAAAAGCGTGGAAGCTTATAATTCCATATTAATCTTTAATTACTAGAGCTATTACTGAAGGTTTAGTGTCTTTGGATCCCAAGTAGAAAAAGCTAGACACATTTCATAATAGGTTTTAAAAGAAGCTAGCATAAGCTACAATGCTTTGTGCTATGCTCTTTATTTGGCTTCTTCTGTTGTTTGCTCCTCTTTTTTTTTTTTTTTTTTTTTTTGTACTATGCTGTATCTCAACCCAGAAAGAAGTGGTAAGATCACTATTTTCAAACAATAAAAATACTACATAACTTGGAATGGGGCACATCCTCAATTCAGAAGGTAGGATGGGAAGCATAAAAACATAAGTCAGAAGAAATATGAGTTGCTTCTGTATTCTGTGGTAAGATATACCACAGCAAAGAAAACAAACAAAAACTGTTTTACACAATATACCACAAATATTTGTAAATTCAATGGGACTTCAGTGGATGTTTATTATTTGACTTGTGTATCAATTCTTGCAGTGTTAACATCTGTGTACATAATTTCATCTGCTACAACAAAGATGA
The DNA here is from genome assembly GCA_013397295.1 of Polioptila caerulea. NCBI lineage: Eukaryota > Metazoa > Chordata > Aves > Passeriformes > Certhiidae > Polioptila > Polioptila caerulea. Next base: position 365,044 of record VYXF01012751.1, read on the forward strand.
AAATAGGGATAGGAAATTAATGGTTACTTAAAAAATTAACTGTACGAGGAATATTCTAATTTTACTTTGTTCCAGCTATTTATCTGCTGCAAATACCTTCATGCAGCACTCAAAGAGGCTCTTTCTATGCCTCAGTTAAACCAGCTGCCAAATATTTGTCTGCCTGTCAAAGAAAAGCCTTAAAACCAGTTAAAGAAGGCAAATGGAACAAAAAAGTCTACTGGCAACTATCCCAGTCTGCCAGTAGCTAAGGATGCCATGGGACAATTTGACAGTAGAGGCACCACCATCCACCCCTGGACTTCTCTGAGCACGAGGCTGAGTTTTGCTGTTGACCCAGCCTGAAGTTCAATAGCCCAAGTGTTCAGCAGAGCAGGGAGGTGATTGCATTTGCCTTTGCAGGGCACCTGGGATAATAGGGCAATTCATAACCTAATAAATATTCTACTGCACATGTGCCAGGCTACAAAGAGCAAAGTAGGCTGCAAATTGGAAATGTAAATGTCCAGTTCTTTTTAAGTCACTCCCTCCACAAGGGCAGAAGGAAAACCAGTGTTATTTTCAAGCCATGTATTTTTCTCGACCACTTAAAAATGGTGAAAGGGTTTTGATTCAGATATGGCACAAATGAAGCTGGTCCCAGAGAAAAGTATAGAAAGTTACACCTGAACAGAGATTGTAAAAAAGCTGAATGCAAATAAGGGAACTGATAGTCTGGGGAGGCTGGATTTCTTTTAATAGTAGTTAAGAGTATATATTACCTAATACAGTAAGTTTAGAGAGCTACCATAGACCTTTTCCACATCCTTGTTTTTCCCTTATCCAACAGTTCCAATAAAATGGTTTATTGGAACACAATAAACACAAAAGCTACATGCAAAGCTTTTGAAGGAATTTATCACTGCACTAACATGCCAGTAGATGAATGTCACATTGATTTCTTTTTGTTAAGAAAGTGACAGAACTCCAGACCTCCCCTAAAGTCTTCAATCCTTGTACAGCTTTTGGGAGTGAAATGATTGCTATTAAAGGTTTTCTGATTGAAAGGGGAAAAGTAGATATTCCTAAAATTTAATAAATCATTCCTGCCAGCAGCTGAATTTCAGAGGAAACAAATGCTGTTACAAGTTTTAAAACGTTTTCACGGTTGCATAGTTTGTTTAAAAAGGTGTATATTGAATTGCAAACAGCATTTGAAAAAGTGTCCTGATCATAAAAATCAGCACTACCTGACCAATCCTAGCAAAAGAGCCATTTGCTCAGGGAGACAAGGGAGGGGGCTGGAGGAGGCAAGGAGATAAGCCAGAGACAGGGAGGGAGGAGACATCCCAAAATCTAAACCTATTTGCTACAACCTTTTCAATCAATGAAGCTCTCACTGAAAATTAAGTTTATACTGGCATGTGGCTTTCTGTGTTGTATGCTGGAGATACCTGCCCACTGGACTGTCAGGATCCTGTATGACTTAAAGTCTTGAACTAGTGCCCCAAAACCCCAACTGGTCTTGAAAACTTGTCCAAATGCTCTGCAAGCCATTACCAATCCCCAAACTGCCTGAGAGGGTTTTTAAAATTGCCTTTTCTTTACAGCTGCACTAATTATGATTAGTTAGTGCTATATTTAAGTAGCACCCATGACTTAGAAATGTATGCTAGTACACAAGTAATGGTAGATTTTTCACTGGAAATTTCCTTTACATATGGAAGATTTTAGGAGTAAAAACTCCATTTTCTATATCAAAGGTGTGTTGCTGCTGTTGCCTTTTTCTTTCTTAGGAAAAATGAGAAACAATTTCTAGGTATTAGCATAAGCATTTGTTCCTGCCAGAACAAAGGGATTGGCTCTACCTCTACACCAGGAACTTTTCACAAGAGTGTATGAGAATCACTTATTCCTCTGAACAGATAAAGGACACTCAAAAACTAAATACACCCGTGACAGTGTGGTAAGGGGCTATTGGTAGGATGAAATGACTTCTGGGTGCTCTCAGAAACAACTTCCAACAGTCATAATTATTGAAAGAATATGTGTTTCATACATAAACTTAAAACACAAGGTCATAATGCTGAAAAAATTACAAGTATTAATATTTCTGAATTTTCCTTCAGGGGACATGGGTACCATACTCAAACCCACCATCTATGTTTACCACAATACTTAATTTTATTTGCCTAAAACTGAATGCTTGATCACAACCTTAATAAATGGTAATACTATCTTTTCCTCAGTTTTATACCTGTAGAGAATATTGCTTCCCTTGATTGGCATCTGGAAAACTTGTTGCTGGGGATTTCTCTGTGCACAGGGACAGGAATGTTGGATGTGGAATCATTGCATCTTAGTGCACATTAATTTACATATAGTTGCTCTTATGTTATTTAAGTGATTGCTGCAGGGGGAAAAAAAAAACTTTTCTGTTTTATATAATTTCCTAGGAGAAAAATATAGCAAATTTTGTAGACAGGTGTGAAAGGCCATGCACAAGCCTCATTTTCATGAAGTAGGAACTTTTTGTGAAGTAGGGACTTCTGGCAGACATTTAGGTGAAATATAAGTTTAATAGACTTGCTGTAATCTCCTGGTAAAATAATCTGTTAAACAAAACTTCTGGGTCTTCTATGAATGATATTACAAACTCTGTGGTGGTTGTTCCTGCCCTGCTACTGCAATCTCTTTACTTCCATGCAGTAAACTGCAGCTGCCACTTTGCCACATTAGCCTTGTGGAGAAGTTAGTGAACCCTTTGAAACCAAAACTTCTTCATATTTGATGCCTCTTGGATCACTTTCATGTTACATTGTGGATCTGACCAGCTGTTCTGAGCAATCACAACGTGATGATTTCCTCAGTGGCTACTAATTCCTGTTTCTAAAGCACATCTTTAACACCACAGTATCTCCTTTAGTTCCAGGTCCTAAGTTCTATGTTACTGTTTCTGTTTCTATCAGGTTTTGAGTAATTTAGCTTGGCTAGTTCACAGAGGGTCAGGTCACAACAGGAGAAGCATTGCTGAACTGGCTTTAATCTTTCTTTCCAGATGCCAGGGTTGGGAAGGGCACCTCAAGGCCCACAGAAGGCCAACACCTGGATGTAATCTAGATAAAATTGCAAGTTGCAATTAATATCCGGCTCTAATAGTCCTATAACACCAAGGTGGAAATCACCTCTTGCTTTAAGTCTCTTCATCATTTGTGGCCAGCATTTGCTCAATTTTGTGCTTGCAAACATTCACCATCTGAAAACTCCTTGGAATATCACAAAAGGACACCAGTCATAAAGAGATGAGGGAAAACTTTTCAGGAACAAAAAACCTAAACATGAGGGAGTGATGCATTCCATAGGGAGTGATGCATTCCATATCAAGAGAAATTTTTCTTCTAGTCATAAGGCAGTGTGAGGCCAGAACCATTCCTTAAATTATCCCTGTTCCATGACAGAGAAGCAGCACAAGCACCGTGAAACAATTCCCTACTACTCTGTCTCGCCAAAGAATTACATTAGATTAAATTGGTCTTTGGATGAAAAAAACATGATCAGTGACTTCATAACTGGGCTCTAAAACACCTGGGCAAACATATATATGGGCTACATATACTGGTAATCAGAATTGCTGTAAAATTAAACACCATTTTCTTCCTCCAGGACAGAATCCAACCACACTAATACCCTACGGCCGGCAGCTTCCCACAAAGTCTTTGCAGGAGACAGGCATGAGGTGGAAAGACAACTCCAAAGCCTTTCATAGCACAGTATTGTGAGAGTTTGTATGCACCAGTATTTGCCACTAGTTCCTAAACATTCTCAGTACAGAGCATCCATAGGGAAGCCAGCGAGGCAAAAGCAGCAAACCAACCTGTGTCTTGGAGGCCATTTCCAATTCTGATGTTAAAACAGCTTGTTTTGCTCAATGAGTCACATAGATATTATTTGACTAGGTGCAAGTTTTCAATGTGTTCTATGCACTACTGCAGTCTTCCTGAACTATTTTCACAAAGTGAAATAGATCACAGCAAACAGTGCCAAGTGGTGCTGCCTCAAGTGGCCAAATCCAGACTGGAGAGATTTGTGTAGTTTATTATTTTTTGTACTTGATTAACTTTTCCCCACGTGAAGTCTTCTGAGGTCATTTCCAAAATGAGAACTGGATGCAAAAACCCCACAGTTCTGTTTGTATGCCCACTAGTTCTGCTTCCACTGGGCTGATGCTGGGAATTTTTTGTACAGGAATTGCATGCCCCCACTCTTGGTAACCTGGCCTGGATAACAACAGATGATAGGGTAGGAATGCGAGTATAAATAGTGTGTGTGAACAGAATACCAAAACTGGCATGTTCTGAGTGGATGTTTGTCCAAAACCTGATAACACTAAAAGGAAATTAACAATAACAAAGCTTGCTTAAGACAGTGACCACCCAGATTAATCAGTAACCAAGGAATTAGATTAACAAGAGGGGAAAAAAAAAAAGCCTGAAAAGCAGCATGAGACTTTGTGATTATTAGAAGAAAACCTGTGGTAGGTGCTGGTATTTCTAAGATCCTCCTCATCAGACACAAGTAGCTGCCACCCCACTTCTGGTAAAGACTGAGGGGGCACTGACAGGATGAAGGAACAGCAGGGACCCACCACTCCTGGTATGTGGAATGGCTGCACAGGCTTCCAAAAGTGGGACTGTGTATTGTAGCCCGCACCTCTTGCAAGAGAGTGGAAATGAACATAAGAAATGTGTGACTTTGTAAGTGGTATCAGTTGTAGAAGGGTATGGAATTTGTAGGTGCTTACCAGCCGTTGGTAAGCCTCTAGTATTGAGACTTCTGTTGTAGTGCTGATGCTGATCCACAATATATAGTTCATTGATAACCAGTACATTATATATTACTAATCAGTAAACCACCTTGGTTGCTATCAAGGCTGGGTGAGTTACACAGAAATTTTCTGCAAAAGGTGTTTTTTTCATAATTGCAAATTTGACAGAAGCATCACATCTGCAGAGCAAGGAGTGGAGAGAAAACAAACATTCTTCCAGGAAAGTAGAGAACACATAATTCATCAATTTGAAAAAACAAAAAATTAAGATCAAACTAGAACAGGATGAATTAAAATATCCTCCTGAAGGCTTCCCAGATGGACAATGCAGTTTCAGTCCTGAATGTTTGAAGGCATATTGTAATGATGTATCACAGATTCGATGTAACTAGAAATGCTATCCCATATCAGCAGCTTTGTATTTTTTGTCACAGTGATCTGTGTCAGAAAATAAGGCAAAACAGGCTGACAAGGGAGAAGTTTTGCTCTAACCACATCAATGATATCAGAAGCCAAGTGTATTATCTGCCAGGCATAAAGCATAGATTTAGAAGGAAAGAGCTTGTGGCGGTAACGATTAAGTTCAAGTTGCCCACTTGAAAACATCTCCTAACAATCAATATTTGCAGCAATGTTTGTCAACAGTAAAGGACTCCATGAAGGTACAGTTGCTCTTTTTCTGAATCACAGACCTAGCTCATGTTTTCCATGCTTACATGAGGTATTTTTAAGATAAAGAGAGCCTAGTATTCTGAGGAGTGGGTGCATTTTTATATGTTGAGCTTTATGCTAGAATTGGCATGAATGTTTAGAAAATGTAAAATGGCCAGGCTAGGTGCAATATGAGAACTCCAGCTGGGCATTCTGCCTGCTACCTGCAGAGAGCAATGCCAGTTAGCAGCTACCCATCTACACAAATCAGTCTTTTAAAGGGGGGTATTTTATAGTTCCATGGGGTTTTTTCTGAAGTTCCAGTAGCTGGGGCACTTGTAGAGAAAGCTAATTGCTGAGCAAAGAACTTGGATGAGAGTTCTGCAACATGATACCACTGAGAAACCCAACACAAGAGGATCAGCAGAGATGTACAATTAAGACCAAGCAGATGATGTAGCCTCCCTTAAAAGGGTCTAAAATAGCTTTCACTGGATTTCTCCTGACTGGTTTAGAGACTCAACCATCTATTGATGACCTTCGTGGAAGCCTGCTTAGTATGATCCTGCTCCACAGATATTTGAAGACTGGAAACTCAAACAAAACCCTTAAAAGTGTGTTCAGACCCCAATGGCCTTGGAGAAGGAAGTGATTTACATGTAAACAGCAATATGTTAATCACCACTGAAAGCTAATACTAGAGACTGGCATAACCAAGACAGCTTCCAGGAAGCTGCCCACATGAAATAACCACTATGAAAAGTGACATAGCAGATTTAAGGAAGCTACTGTGAGCCCTGCCAAAACCATCCATGGGCCATCAGTGTGAAATAAGCAGAAAAAATCTGCTCAAAAAAATGAATGGTGTTCACAACCCAAGCTGCAAAGCCTGGGGAGTACATCTATCCTCTGTTCAACATTCACCCAGAAGACAACAAGAACCTGCATTTCACTAAGTTACTGCAAAAGACCTGATTGACTACACACACCTGCTCCTTCTCTCACACAGACAGACTCATCCCAGGATGTACTCTTCTGAAGGACAAACTGGTCAAAGGGAGAGAGAAAAAAAATCCCCAGTAACCTGCAAACCCCAAAATAAAAGTCAGAAAGTATCACGAATGCACGTGGACTGATACTCTGCATGATAAATCATTAAATTAGGTATCAAATTGTTTCTGCCACAGACTACTAAGTCATGTCAAAAGCATGTCTTGCTGCTTCGTTGTTTGTCTTCTTAATTACTTGACATGAGGGAAGCATACCTGGAAGCTTCATCTAAAAAGCACAGGCTGTTGGTATAAATTTAAATCAGAGAATCACAATCTCTTAACTAAAGTTAGCATTGTCTCAGGAGAAAAACCTACATGAAAAGCAGTGTGTAATTGAAGGAAAACCAGGCAGAATACAAAATACAAATTAGAAGAACGACAAAATACAAGATAAGCAAAAAGTTGTATTTAGAACAGCTTTTTACTCACGTGAATGGCAAGAAGGAGCATTTTTTAATATATAGTGTATTTCAGAGAAAATAGAAAGTTTAGATAAATTTCTGTTGCACATTTGTGGAGAAAAACAACATATATCATAAAATTCCAACAATAGCCATGGAAAGCCTTAAACATAGGAACAGAAGTGAGGCGGTTTTCAAATCACCAGCTCCAGATAGCCTGCATCCAAGAATTTTAAGAGCTGGCAAAGACGACTTGTGTGCTGTTAATGTGGATTTTCCATAAGCTCTCAGAAATCTGGAGAAGCTCAGAAAAAAAAGAAAAATCTCAAAGAAAGCTGAGGTAATGCCAATACTAGGAAAATAAGTAAGAAAGGAACAAATTCAGGAACTTACGGTCAACCTCGCCTTAATCCCAGGGAAAAAAAAAAACAAACCCAAACCAACTTCTTCATATAGGAAAAAGAAATAAACGAGCAAGTTGTACTTAAATTACACAGCTTAATCGTATGGAAAACGTATCTTTTCTGAATTACTTTTTTTTCTCATGCCAATTACAGCATTTGTTTGGTAGACAATAGGAACAGTGTTGATATAACACATTTGCACATCGACTTTTTCAGGACACAGAGAAACTGGCACAGTTGTGCACATACAGTTCCCAGCAAGCAAATTAAAACTAAGGCTACAGGTCTGTGTCAGTCAGACGTATTTTTAATTGAAGCCCACAGGAATTAGTTCTTGGCAGCAAGGTACTCTGTATTTTATCTGGAAATAAAGTTTACTAAGAACATTCATAAAAGCTCTAAGTAAACAGTGCAGCAAGGCTGCTGATTGGGAATCATCTGGATTACTGGAAAACTAAGTGCTTCAGCATGATCAGTGTGAGGTCATGTATTTAACAGTGATGAATTTAAAACACGTATAGGTGGAAAACTTCCTCAGGAAGTAGCTGGAATAGCTGGTAACAGAATAAACATGAGTTCCTTGTGTATGAGTTCAAAAATACTGTTAAACTGTTCAAAAATATGTAACTGTTAAATGGCTCAGAAAACAAACCACCAGAACCAAATGATGTTTTCATTGCAGGGAGGAAGAGACCAGAGAAAAGTGACGATCATCAAAACAGATTTTTCAAGTACTGGTCTCCTTGGCAAAAGACATCGCTGCATTTCAGGAAACAGCAACAAGATGACAACTTCTATATCCACATTTCTGTATTTATCAGAACACATCCTCTAGTGCTTTCAAAGAAGATATTAGTAAATTAAGAGATTTCAAAAAGTACAAATAATCCAAGTGCAAACAAGCCTAAACAACGGGGAAAATGGCATATAAAAGTTAACTCTATCACATGAGGTTTAAAATTAAGACCTCTAAAGGAACTGGTAGGGAAGAAAAATATATCTATTAAAGCAGAATGTGATAGCTGAAAGTAAGTTCATCTTAAAATACCAAGCAAGCTTTCCTGATAACTGTAGTAATAGCTAAACTTCCAGAGCCGCAGTAGTTATGCTAACATTATACATGTCAATGATTCCTGGACAGAACTCCAAATCAGAATTTAGTTATTAATTTTAAAAGACAGTCATAGTGACCCTATTATAGGCCATCATTTCAATACATCTTTCTCTGGTTCTCCAGTGATGTAACTTGAAACAGACATATTTCCAGCAAAACCCTTGGTTTGGGACTAACAATTATCACTGTCCAGGCCAAATCAAAGACAATGCTCAGTAAAAAATATCCCTCCAATGCCCAACCTGAATAATGGAACTTCCATAATTAAAATTCATTTTGCTTCTGAGGTTTAAGCATTAATAAAACAAGTGCTTTTACTTAAAACTTCTGCTCTCGCACCTCCACTTTACAGGACCACAGAATCAAGTGGGCTGGAACAAACCTCTGGGACCATCACATCCAACCTGAACACCACCACGTTCAACTAGAACACGTCCAGCCTTTCCTTTAACTCCTCCAGGCACGGTGCACATCTCCCTGGGCAGCCCATTCCAATGTCTAATCACCCTTCCTGTGAATAAATCCCTACTAATGTCCAACATAAACCTCCCCTGGCACAGCTTAAGACCATGTCCTCTCGTCCTGTCGCTTTCAGCAATGAAAGAAGATAAAAAGACCCAAAGGATCAGACAGAAACAGGCTCGCTATCACTGGAAGCGATAAAGCCTCGCTTGTGCCCAGCTCCCGGCCCTCCCCCCAGCAGAACGCCAAAACCTCCTGGAAAAGGCAGGCAGGAGCCCGAGATGCCCGCGGGACCCGAGCGGGAAGGGCGCTGTGTCCCGCAGGACGGGCCAAGCCCGAGGAGGGGGCACAGCAGCTGCCGGCCCCAGGCCCCTCTCTGCTCGCCATCAGCCGGGACTACAGGGCCACCATCCCCGCAGGAAGCAGAGCCGCCCCAGCCTCCCCGCCCCGGCGCTTCCGCGGCCGGCGGGCGGGTGAAAGGTCCCGCAGCGCCCGGATGGAGGCGGCGCCGCTCCGCTATATAAGCGCCCGCC